>ML834879.1:3483-49163 GCA_009831015.1 Picea engelmannii
TTTTTTTTAGGATTGGTTTATTATTTGGATCAATATTCTAGAATTTTAATAACTAAGTTAGAATCTTATTTTTATTTAAAGATTATAATGTTTTTATTTATTAATAATTATTTATGCATTCTAAAATGTAATTTAATTTATTTAAATATTAAAAATATAAGTTAAAAAGTATAAATTAAGATTTCACCAACAATTATATCACCTAATTCTAATAATAAATAATAAAAATAATCATACAACATTTAGACTAAGCCTTTTAATATCCTTAATATTTCTGCAATAAAAAAATGTACTCACACTCCACATTACAAGAAACATCCATAATAGGTATCAACTTGTTTCAATCATACAGGCTAATTAATATTTGGAATGGAATGATGGCGGCTGCAATTAAAATCCCAATCCCATGCAACAAAAGAGGGAAATAATGGAGCACATTCAATTAATTTGAGACGGTGCGGTGGGTCCAAGTTCTCAAAACTAGAGATAGCAATGTTTTTTTTTTTAAAATATGTTGACCGCTTTGCAAATATTTTTTTTCATGAATGAGAGTGACTTAAGCTTTAGATTTTTTAGTTGTTAATTGAAAAATATATTTTTTTGTAACTAGGGGAATCTGGGTGAGAATCGAATTTGAGACTTCTTTTTTACATTTCCTTCCATTTACACTACACATGTCAATGAGTCTATATCCCTACGGACAATGATTTGTATTATTATGCTTCTTCCCCATCAATGTGATAGGGAATTCTCCATCAATTTGATCTCATTATAACATGAAGGATTTTTTTTTTTTTAAGGAGCCAATGTTGTTCTTATGTCATTTTACATAACAACGACTATTGCTACACTAAGAAATGAAGATGGATACATTCATTTATTTATATATACAATTATGGGGAATAAAAAAAATCAAATCCACACCTTTCTCATTTTAAAATATTTATATTTACATTATAACAATATTTTTATGTAAAGTGTACATCGAATCTTCGTTCTTTCATATGTATAGAAATATTTTTATATATTTTTTAAACTAACATATAATGATAACATTTTTATCATACTCTAAAATAAATAAAGAACAATTATTTTTTCTATTTTTATTTAACTTATTGTTTTTAGATAAAGAAAATAACTTCCTTCCTCTCATTTAAATTGTTTTTCAACCACTATTTTCTTTTCTTTTCTTTTTTAATAATGTAAAACAACAATAATGTTTTTATAATTTTAACTTCAAATTTTATCTATATAAATTAAAAAATACAATAATAATTAATTAAACTCCACCAATACTTATTTTTATCTCTAATGTGAATCACACGATCGAAATATATTAAAATATAACTTATGTGATATATACAATCTACCTTGCAGGATCCAAATGTGATATATACAGTCTACCTCACACGATCCAAATAAACATATTAAGAAGAGGTTATGTGATATATACATTCTATCCAATATAGAGACCTCTAACCATTTAATTAGCATAAATATTTCGAACCCCGTTGGAGATGTTTATTGTGATATATTTAATCTTTTTATTTGCATAAATAAATAATATTATTTTAGTATAACAATTTTATTTTCATCTTATCAATAATATAAGATCAAAATCAAAATCGTTGGGATATCACTTATCACCAGTGTTTTTTCTTCTTAATCATAAATTTTGAGAATTGGGAATTGACCCAACAGATAAAAAAAAAAATCCTGTAGGATCTAAAGAGGTTCCAAAATTTTCAATTCGTGGAGATTTTCTATTGTCTTACTTTATATTTTTGTTGTAGCTAAAAAAATAATATTTGTACGGAGATGATAATTGTGTTGTGTTTCTGGAGGTGTAAGACAGTTTGTGAGGGAGTGTGCTGTAAGGTATTCGGTGATGCTAAAGTCACTGGTTGAAACCTGAAAGTTAATGTAGCTCAGGCCGAGTGATCTTGTGTCTTTTTTCACTGTTCAAATCAGTGAACCAACTAAACAAAAACTTATATCTGAAATTTCATGGCATTGAATTTTGACAAAGAAAATACTTTGAAGATTGATGATTTGTTGTAAAAATAAATTGTATAAAAAGTTTGAAACGTCCAACATTTCTTGTTGACACTTTACCCATAGATAATAGAATAGATAATTGTTCTGGAGAATAGATTTATAAGATAAAGAAGAAGAAATAGCTTTTGATGTTTCCTCATTTTATTTTCTAGTCTTTATCTTATAAATCTGTTCTCCAACATATTCTTTTCTAATAATTTAGTCGAAATATTATAAGTTTCAAAACTTTTTACATAGTTTATATTTCTAAAGATTTACAACAATTATGAAATTCAGAAATATATTTTTCAAAACTTTTTACACAATTTATATTATATTCAGAAAGATTTACAGTAATTATAATCAATTGTAAAAATATTGTAAGTTTCAAAACTTTTTACATAGTTTATATTCGGAAATATTTACAGCAATTATGACCAATTGTGAAATATACTTCTCAAAACTTTTTACACAATTTATATTATATTTAGAAAGATTTACAGTAGTTATGACAAATTGTAAAAATATAAAATATACATTCAGATTATTAATTTGATATTATTGTTTTAACTAAATTGATGTGATTGTTGATCTGATTTGATAAGGTTGTTTTAACTATGTTGATGTGCTCTTTGAGTAGTATTTCTGATATACATTTTTTAAATAAATAAATAAGGGGATCAAATTGTTTCAGTCATACATTCTATTTAATATTTGGAATGGAATTATGGCTGTGGAATTAAATTCCCACGCAACAACTGAGGACAATAATGGAGCACATTTAATAATTTGAAACGGTACAGTGGGTCCAATGTTTTCAAAAGTGGAGATAGCAATGGCTTTTTTAATGTGGCCAACTCTGGGAAACTCTTTTTTTCATGGAGTACAGTTGTGAATTAAAAGACATGTTATTACATATTACATAATCATATTGGAAGAAACGTGAAAGCGATTTATATTGTCCCGTCCATTTCCAATAATTGTGATAAGAGTGCTGATTATAACATGAACGCAATTCATTTTCAGGAGAAAATGATCTGTTGATGAAGAACAATATTGTTTCGTCCATTTCCAATCATTATGATACGATAGCGTTTTTTGAGACATTTGGTTTCTTTAGAAATTATATTTTTGTACTTGAAAAGATTTAAGAGAAGCTTTCCTAAATCACCATAATGAAAATGTATTGTAACAAATATTTCAATCAAAGTTTATTTTCTTCTTTATGTAGTTAAAACATAGTGACATTTTTGATCTTTTTGATTAGGGTTAATTACCTCATTATAGTATCTTAATTTTCTTTTATCTCCTACTTCTTCATGGCACTGCAATTTCTCCTTGAATTTAGATATAATAATATTTTTAATATTATCGTTGTTTTGGAGAGTAACCACTTTTAGAACATCAAGCATTGATGGTTTATCACACTTCTCCTGGAATCAATCGGTTGGGTGGTTCACCTACATTTGAATACTATCAGTCGGACGATCGACTAGATCTCTACATTAGTCGGTTGAGTAGTTGGCATGCCTATTGGTCGAACAATCGACCAACAGTCGAAGATAGTCGGGCGGTGGATCGACCAACCCAACAATTGACTATGAGTTGGACGCATGGACAGTGAGGTTGAGCATCCTTGTCGCACTGACTCGATAGCACGGATTTGACGGAGTCAACTCTAACAATGAATGGTTATATGTGCACAAGATCTTCTCGATTTCATGGAAGTTGGTTAGATCTTGACGTTATAAATAGTAGATCTCTTGGATCATTATCATCAAGTGATCAAAGTGATATTATATGAAGATATCAAGCTCCAATATGCAGTGTGATGTTATGATCATAGTGCACTTTGCTTAAGTGTTGTAACGGTGTCTTTAGACACTACCTCTGTCTTCAAAATTCTTATTCCCTCTTCGATTATCTATAGAATTGTCTGTTTGTTTCAATGCAGGTTCCACCCATTTCTCAACATGGTATTAGAGATTTGTGTAGAGGCATCAAACCTCGCCTGTTATTTGCAAACCTTGTTGAGTCAGATATGTTGTGTGATTGATTCTAGGTAGGTGGTTTGCTAATTGGAACTTATTGAAACAAAAATTTATGTCTAAGATATTGAAGATGGCTTCAAAGATTGATCTCGTTGTTCTAAATGAATCAAATTATGTAGTATGTGCACCAGACCTGAAAACCCTGTTGCAAAGTAAAGGACTATGGCAGTATACGAAGATTGGCGATTCTAGATTCAACACACAATCAAGCGAAGTTCGTTGTTGATGGCAAGAAGGATGAGGCTATGGGGGTCATCATGACCTATATCTCATGGGAGATTTGGTTTCACCTTAGTGGAATAAACTTCCCTCATCAAGTTTGGAAGAAGTTGAAGTCATTGTTCTACCGAGTCGACAAGAACCACGCCATGTAGTTATAAAAAGAGTTGATCTCTCTCAATCCTCATTCCTTTTACATAATAAAGGATTATTTGACATGTTTCAAAGAACTCCAGCTGAAATTGGGTGAATGCAGAAATAATTATTAGAAGAAGGATGGATAACTCATCGAGTTGGTCTTGATGAATTTGAGAACACCATTCGACACGTGCATGCCAAATTTATGCACCAACTGGAAAGTACACAAGGAAGATGGTAATGATTACACATTTGAAGCATTCTGTGGCCTTTTGATTATTGATTAGCACGAATTGCTTAAAGAAGGAAATCTTTGTGGGGAAAGAGAAAGTTATATCATAGGAAAAGAGTACGGTTTGATACCTCTACAGAGAGACTTGGATGCCATGACCAGAAACCTAAGGGACAAAAATATGCACCCTTGCAAAGTCGTAAGAAGAAGACACATCGCTACTGTGTAAATACTATACATGTGGAGAAAGTCCTCTATAAGAAGAGAGTCAGTTTAGAGGAGAAGGTTAAAAGCCTTGAAGGAGACGTGTCTATTTTACGTCGACTCACTGATAATTTCACCTTCCAAGTTGGAACTTCTCATCCTTTGATTTCTCATTCTGCACAGAATGAATGGGTAATCAACTTAGGGTGCACTCATCACATGGCTAAGGATGCTTCCTTGTTCACGTCCTTGGATGAAGCTCCAACGTCCCTTTCCAAAAATGAGCCTTATAGACGAAAAGATGAAATGGCCTATGTAATTCTTGTGGGTCATAGTCAAGGAATTAAAAAAGGGAATTATTTATTAATGTCACCAAAGTGGGAATTAATTACAAATTAAAGGTGACATTGAGTAAAAGGGAAAAAGGGCACCTAAGTGACTACGGGGAATGTGAAAAGTCACTTAAATTGATTAAAAGGTAAAAAAGTGGCATAAGAGTAAATTAATGAATAAAAGGGGAAAACGAGGGTGCTTTCTCTCATTCTTGCATTGCAATTTTTCTAATTTCTTATTGAGAGAGCTCATTTTGGCTTTGGAACTCTTGGGATGGAAACCCTAAGAGGATTTTCAGGGATCGACTTCGGTGGTGAGACCATCTACCCTAGATAGTCATCAGGAAGGAGGAAATCACATAGATTTATTCATTGTGCTTATTTGCAGTTGAGTTTATTTTTCTTTTGGAAGAGATTTTGTTGTT
Source organism: Picea engelmannii (assembly GCA_009831015.1). Classification (NCBI taxonomy): domain Eukaryota; kingdom Viridiplantae; phylum Streptophyta; class Pinopsida; order Pinales; family Pinaceae; genus Picea; species Picea engelmannii. Next base: position 9,122 of record ML834879.1, read on the forward strand.
AGTGGATGAGTTCTTCATTGCAACTAGATTTTTTCTTGTCAACAGTCGAGATTGTCGGTGTATGGGTCAAATCCCTTTTTGGGTGGCCGATTGTTGAAGAGAAGGAGGTCAAATTTCTTGAAGGGATTAAGTATTTTCTTGCTGGGTCATATTTTACAGCTTGGGTTGAGTATTGTTGGATTACTGAGAGGGGGGGTGAATCAGTAATAGTGTAATTATAATATTTTTTCTCCAAATAATCCAAGTGTTATATTAATGTAGAATTATTATCCAATAATGAGCAATAAGAAATGAACAATCACACACATACACAGTACACCAGTGTTTTACGCGGAAACCCAAATCGGGAGAAAACCACATAATGCTTTTTCTTATATGTCTTGAAGAATTACATTTATTGGAAGCACCAATTTCCTTTGTTTTTGTTGGCCCTTGACCAAGTTGTGGGATATCCTTGGTCAAGTTTGACCTATTTTGGGACTTCGACAACCTGTCGAAGGAGGAGCGCAAGACAAAGCAGAGATCACAGGATCTCGACCCCTTTTTAGGTCCTTTTTAGGGTTTGGGATTATGTAATGGGTATGGGATGTCGGCCCATGGGTTTACTCATGTTTAGACCTATTTTGTAAAGTATAAATAGATGTCTATGCAATGTAAGGAGGGGCATCTATGTGATGTTATGCCAATGTGCTAAGTGCTAGTGATCGATCTATGTGATCAAAGGATTGTAAGTGCTATGTGTACATTGTGTGAAGCTTGCAGAGCTGAGTGCAAGTGACTGTAGAAGGCTTAGTGCTGTATCCTAGCTCGGGGAAGGAGGATTTGGTGAGGTGCATGCAGATCTACTATCCTATGCGGAGTAGGGTTTTTGAGGCTCTGTGCATGTAACTGATTAACATAAGATAATAGAAGAGAAGAAGAGTTGGTGGACTTAGCCCCCTGGGGGGGGGAGGGGGGGGGTGAACCACGTATATGTTGTGTTGCTCTACTTTGTGCGATGTTTTGGTGTGTTTAGGTGTAACTTTCTATGATATAGATGAATGTTAGATAGAACTAATATTGTTTTATGCTTATAAAAGAGAATGAATGTTAGATATGACCTATGTGAGTATGCTTAGTGCCTAGATTTTCTATATTTAATATGTTCCTTTTATGCTAAGTGCTATTAGATGTGGATCTGGTTGAATACTGCGATGCTTTGTAATTAGGGTTTGTTTGTGCTGTTACTAAGAACTGAATGTTGATGAATGGTTACTTCTAAGTGATTTGTTAAGCATTAGAATCACATATCTGTATCCCAGCTAAGGTTGCAGATATCTGAGTCTTGCAACCACCCCTGCCTCTACCTCGGGTGAGACTTCATCTGTTTCGCAGGTGTTGCCGAAAGGGCTAGTAGTTAGGGTTTTGTTGGTGTTTTTTTGTAGCGTTGAACCCTGGGTCTGCCCCTGTGCCAACAAATGGTTCCATTGCCGGGACTGAAACTGTGATTGCTGGGAACTGAGAAAGAAGAAGCTTTGTGCAAAGATCCAAATTGAAACTATGATTGTTGGGAACGAGAAAGAAGAATCTTTGTGCAAAGATTCGACCTAAAATTGTGAAAGATCTGTGCGTATATATGTTGCTCTAGTGCGCAATACTCTACTTAGTTTGTTGAGCTCTGTGCTAAAGAAAAGAAGTTTGATCTGAAGAAAAGAGGTAAGCTATGAACATTTTGTCCTCTAATAAAGGTAAGAATAGTGAAAAGTTTTAGATCTGGAAGCTTTGTGTTCTATAGAAGTCAGATTAGTGGAAATTTGTTTTTCTAAAGTATGGATCTAGGCATGTTTGATAAGATTTATCCTAGCTTGAAAACTAGGGCACTGATAGAAGAAATAAGATTTGATATGAGTAGATTTGATATGAGTAGATCTGATAAGAATAATGAAAAATATGTTATACCTATGTATAGAAAGAATGTTTGGACTAACAAATCGATGCAGGATCCTAGAATTTTTTTTTTGCAGGTTAACTACTATGATCCTAGCGCGTAGTATAGGAAAGGTTGGGGATCATTTAAGAGAAAGAGAGGATTAACCCTTTGTTACAGTTGAAGAAGACTGGAACATTTGGCTAAGGAATGCCCTAGTAGAAAACCTAGTTGCCTCTATTGCAAAGCTATGGACCATGAAGTTTTGGATTTCCCTAGAATGATTGCTCATCTTGAAAGGATGAATATGAGACAATAATACCACGAGCAAAGTCAAGCAACTGAGATTATGACAGAAACCCAGAAAGAATAAGAGAAAGTATTGCTACAGATGAAAGAAACCCTGAGTGATCACTGACATATTAGTTTATCAGAGGTCTTCAAAGAAAAATAATGCATTGAAGAAAGAATAGGAGACTTCAACATTGACTGTGTTCTGGATGAGGAAACACAGGTAAATATCATGACAGAAAGAACTTGGGAAACTTTGGGGGAGCCTGCTATGATTCATTCATTAGGAGGAATAAGACTATTCAAAGGAAAGTTGATAAACCTATGTGGAAAGATTACCCAGATATCTATGAGTGCCAAGGGAACTTCGACAGAGGAAGAATTTGAAGTTGTTAAATTTATTGAGGACAACGCTCCATTTACTATGTTTCTCGAAAAACCTTGGATTGAAAGAGATCAGGCTAGAAGGGAAGAAAAATAAGTCTTAGAACAAAAGAATCAAGAGCTAAAATATTTCATGACTAGGATGATCGCACACTTGATTAAAGAACAAGAGAACCAAGAGAATCTATTTAAAACCAAAGACTAAAATGCCGAAGCTGGAAGAACACTAGAAGACCCACAGAATATTGAAGTACCTATTCTAGCTACACATGAAGTATTACCCCTGATTTCTAGGAGAGAATCTCAACAGCGTGAAGTTACCATGCCAAAAGAAGATAAGAATTAGAATGGAAAAATGAATTCCGAGATGAAGCTCACCGGAAAGAAGGCTAGAAAACTAAGTAAGAAGAGAGATAAGATTGAAACGTTATAGAAGGATCTCGAGGGAACTTCGTAGAAGGAAAATTTACAAAATTGGAGCTTCACCGGAATACCAGAACAACGTCACATGGCACTTCGCCATGGCGAAGTAATATATCCATTAGAGACAGTATAACCGTTCGACTAACACCCCGAATGGGAAGAAAGACATTAATGGTTAGACAACTTTCTACTAGACCGTTGGGACTGCGCCGTAATGGACATAACTGAGTTAATGAAGGCTTCTTACTCATTGCAAGAGATCCGTTACCAAGTATCTATTTATCCCTTCGTGCCACGCACCGAGAACACTTTTGCTAACCATGAATTTGAGCCCATAGATTAGTTGATTTTCACACAGTGATCATTGCTCTTTTTCCATCTATCCCATTGCATTGAGAGATTACTCTCCGAACCTGAGATTTTCAAACCCGAGCATGTATGTCGAACAAGTTCAACATGACATAGAAAATTTTTGAGGAAGTTCTCATTGACCTCATGACCGAAAGATCAATGTCGATGTCTATAGGTATACAAGCATCATCGAAGAGAGCACTGAAATCCTATCCGTCGACTGCTCGCGGAGCCGGATCATCCCGACCATCAGCAAAAAAGAAAACTAAACACATAGATGACCTAGCCAATGTGAAGTTGATCCCATCTATATTACCCGACTATATCCCGCCTCTAGCTGATGCGGTAAGTCATGATAGTGTACCCAGAGATTTCAAGTACACCATAGTCATTACGTACCTCCCAAAGGGGATATGCGTTGTTCGCGCACAACAGGATAAGATCATAGCATTGAAGTTCAGCGACTTCAACCTTGGATATCGCAAAAAATACAACATGCTCACCCCATACTAACCAGGACAAAGGGAAAGAACTCAAAGATAATTCCTCAATCGTGGACGATGAACCTCGCACAGTCCACCTTGTTAAACGTCATGAAAATACCACACTTTGGAAGACACGAGGAAGTCAACGCCTGTGTCAAGATGCTACTGTTGTGTTACCATGGCGGCTATTTATGGCTAGACCACTGTATTACAGTTGATCCAACACTCAACGCTGATCCGTAGGATCACAGGGTTAAGTATGCAAGGACCTGACCCACAAGATTTCTACACAGGAAAGGCCACAGATCGTGCGCTAGCATAGAAGATTAAGGACACATATGACGATGTCGAGAAGGGGACATGAGACTACAAGGTAGCCTCCATACAGAATGGTGCAGTGCACCTAGCATGTCAGTTAATATATGGAAAGATGGTATGCAAGAAATGACCCACATAGGTCACGGGCTTTGTCATTGACCTCGTGGGGAAGTGTGTAGAAGGCTTACAGATGAACTGGGTGAAGTACCTAGTCAATTAGCTCGAACTAGACTGCTGTGAAGCCCAGGATTAGGGCTATGAGTTCCATTTCAGCTGGCTCCTGATCCTTATCACCTTTGTTGCCTGGGAAATGCCAGAAGGTGTGACCTTCTCGGACATCAAGCCATTTGAGTCGCTTGCTACGAAGTTCGCTACACTTTTGTACTCAAGCGATATGAACAAATAATGGCATTCATCGTTTTTCATACTTACTACCTTCATTTGAAGAGAGCCATCGAAGCTGAGCCTCGCATGACTCCAAACACCTTACCGAAATTCTGACCCCTGATGAATTTTAGTGCAGATCAACATTTCATTTACATTATAGCGTGAGCCGATGAACACAAGGAACAACTCCAGTCATACTATAAACTTATAGAAGAGGACCTAGATGCGATCACTAAGGACTGGTCCACATACCTCCTTATCCCAGTCGAACCTGCAGAGATGTCTGATCTTGAACTGGATAGCCTGGAGACCACTCACAAAGAATAGGATACACCTGGAACCAGCAGAAGACAGAAGACTGAAGATGTCCAATATTTAAGTAGGGCCTTAGGGAACACTGCTTCCATATCACCTGAGCGAGGAGGTGATGGCGATGTAGAAGAGATGAAGGAAAAAGAAGCTGAACAAAATAAAGGCGAAGTAACATCACCTAGAGATGAGGCCGACCCCTTGAAGAAGAGGAAGGTTTCTCCCCCGAAACCTTCTTCCTGGAAGAAATCAAGAGCCACCGTGACCAAGATGCAGACTACACTTACTCATGATGACTTTGACTTCATCATAGCAGCTCTAAATGATGCTTCACTGGAAATCACGGAGAAACGAGAGAAGCAGGAAGAACTGCATGGTAGAATTGAGGTCGAGCTCCGAGGGGTATAACAGGCTCTTCAATCTAGTCCCGCAGTATCCACTGCGCCCCTACCATCGGGAGACCAAGAATTGGGAGATGAGCCAGCCCAACTCCTTCGCCTAGCAGATGCAACAGAAGCTCGCCTTCGATGAGCATAAGAGGAAATAGAACGATCCACCTAGGCTTTGACACAAGTACAAGGAGTACTTGTAGAATAATGCAGAGTTGCAGAGCAGGAGAAGATTGATCTCCAGACAAGGTTTGATGAGGAGAAAGCTCAAATGCAGCAAGAAAAGGAACAGTTGCTTGCAGGGAAACTCGAGGTAAAAGAAGCAGTCAACATAGCACTTCTCTCTGTGATAGGCTTAGAGCCAAAAGAAAAAGATCGGGTTGAGAATCAAGTAGAGTAGATCGCAGAAGCCATCCAACAACTACAACAAACAATAGCATATTTAGAGCTCCGCACAGTGCCCAACACTCCGCAGGATGTCAGATATCAAAGAGAAGTGACTGCTCAGAGAATAGTCGAGAGAATAAAAGATTTTTCCATGGAATGCAAGAAAACCAGTGACTGTAGTGCCTAGAATTATGAGAAACTCACTGAGAATGCAGAACTAAAGGCACTAGAGTCGAAGCTCTAGGAGGTGAAGCAACAAGCAGAGACAATACAGGCACAGTTGAAGCCCCTGTCAGATGTGGAAAGAATGAAATGATCCCAAGAGCAACTCATTTCCCAGCAGCAGGTTCACACTGTTAAGAGAAAAGTCATGGAAGTGACCCAAAGACTCCAATCTGTATAGGACGAGGCTTACCAACTGTTCACAGAGATTGAAGGTCGAGGAGAAGAACTAGAGAAAGTTGTTGCTGCAACAGAACAACGCCTAGAAGGACCCGTGAACAAGGCAGTCATCCAAGAGTTCGCTAAACAGGAGTCCGTGGCACAACAACAAGTCAAAGCAGCTCGAAACAAGATCGAGGCTTTCAAAGCAAAACAACCCAGATCAGAGTGACTTGGGAAGAATCACAGGTGAGTGTTGGGGGCCTGTTGGCCTTTGACCAAGTTGTGGGAGATCCTTGGTCAAGTTTGACCTATTTTGGGACTTCGACAACTTGTCGAAGAAGGCACGCAAGACGAAGTAGAGATCGTAGGATATCGACCCCTTTTTGGGTCCTTTTTGGGGTTTGGGATTATGTAATGGGTATGGGATGTCGACCCATGGGTTTACCCATGTTTAGGACTATTTTGTAAAGTATAAATAGATGTCTAGGCAATGTAAGGAGGGGCATCTACGTGATGTTAGGCTAATGTGATAAGTGCTAGTGATCGATCTATGTGATCAAATGATTGTAAGTTCTCTATGCACACTGTGTGAATCTTGCAGAGCCGAGTGCAAGTGACTGTACAAGGCTTAGTGCTGTATCTTAGATTGAGGAAATGAGGATCTAGCGAGGTGAGTGCAGATATCCTATCCTATGAAGAGTAGGGTTTTTGAGGATTTGGCGAGGTGCGTGCAGATATCCTGTCCTATGCAGAGTATGGTTTTTGAGGCTCTGTACATGTAAATGATTAACAAAAGATAGTAGAAGAGAAGAAGAGTTGGTGGATGTAGCCCCAGGGGGGGTGAACCATGTATATTTTGTGTTGCTTTGCTTTGTGCGATGTGTTGGTGTGTTTAGATGTAACTTTCTATGATATAGATGAATGTTAGATAGAACTGATGTTGCTTTGTGATTATAAAAGAGAATGAATGTTAGATCTGACCTATGCGAGTATGCTCAGTGCCTAAATCTGCTATATCTAATATGTTCCTTTTATGCTAAGTGCTATTAGATGTGGATCTGGTTGAATACTGCGATGCTCTGTAATTAGGGTTTGTCTGCGATGTTATTAAGAATTGAATATTGATGAATGGTTACTGCTAAGTTCTTTGTTAAGCGTTAGAATCAGAGATCTATGTCCCAACTAAGGTTGTAGACATCTGAGTTCTGCAACCACCCCTGCCTCTACCTCAGGTGAGACTTCATCTTCTTCGCAGGTGTTGCCGAAAGGGCTGGTAATTAGGGTTTTATTGGTGCATTGTTGTAGCATTGAACCCTGGGTCTACCCTTATGCCAACAAATGGTTCCATTGCTGGGACTGAAACTGTGATTGCTAGGAACTGAGAAAGAAGAAGCTTTGCGCAAATATATGACTTGAAATTGTGATTGCTGGGAATTGAGAAAGAAGAAGCTTTGCGCACATATATGACTTGAAACTGTGATTGCTGGGAATTGAGAAAGAAGAAGCTTTGTGCAAAGAGCCAACCTGAAATTGTGAAAGCTCTATGCGTAAATCTATTTCTCTAGTGCGTAGTACTCTACTTAGTTTGTGGAGCTCTGTGCTAAAAAAAAGAAGTTTGATCTGGAGAAAAGAGGTAATATTTGAATGCTTTATGCTCTGTTAAAGGGAACAATAGTGAAATTTTTTAGATCTGGAAGCTTTGTGTTCTATATAAGTCAGATTAGTGGAAATTTTGTTTCTAAAGTATGGATCTAGGCATGTTTGATAAGATTTATCCTAGCTTGAAAACTAGGGCACTAATAGAAGAAAGAATATTTGATATGAGTAGATCTGATAAGAATAATGAAAAATATGTTATACTTGTGTATAGAAACAATGTTTAAGCTAACAAATGGATGCAGGATCATAGAAAGAATGTTTTGTAGGTTAACTACTATGATCCTAGCGTGCAGTATAGGAAAGGTTGCGGATCATTTAAGAGAAAGAGAGGATTAACCCTTTGTTATAGTTCCAGAAGACCGATACATTTGGCTAAGGAATGCCCTAGTAGAAATCCTTGTTGCTTCTGTTGCAAAGCTATGGATCATGAATTTTTGGATTTCCCTAGAATGATTGGTCAGCTTGAAAGGATGAATATGAGACAAGAATACCATGAGCAAAGTCAAGCAATTGAGATTATGACAGAACCACAGAAAGAATCAGAGAAAGTATTGCTACAAATGAAAGAAACCTTGAGTGATCACCGACATATCAGGTTATCAGAGGTCTTCAAAGAAAAAGAATGCATTGAAGAAAGAATAGGAGACTTCGACATTGACTGTGTTCTGGATGAAGAAACACAGGTGAATATCATGACACAAAGAACTTGGGAAACTTTACGGGAGCCTGCTATGATTCCTTCATTAGGAGGAATATGACTATTTAAAGGAAATATGATAAACCTATGTGGAAAGATTACCAAGATATCTATGAGTGCCAAGGGAACCTCGACAAAGGAAGAATTTGAAGTTGTTAAATTTATTGAGGACAACACTCCATTTACTATGTTTCTCAAAAAAAACTCGGATTGAAAGAGATTAGGTTAGAAGGGAAGAAAAAGAAATCTTAGAACAAAAGAATCAAGAGCTAAAATATTTCATGACTAGGATGATCACACACTTGATTGAAGAACATGAGAACCAAGCGAAGCTATTTAAAAACAAAGACTGGAATGTCAAATTTGGAAGAACACTAGAAGACCCACAGAATATTGCAATACCTATTCCAGCTTCAGATGAAGTATTACCCTTGATTTCTAGGAGGGAATCTCAACAATGCGAAGTTACCATGCCAAAAGAAGATAAGAATCAAAATGGAAAAAGGAATTCTGAGATGAAACTCACCAGAAAGAAGGTTAGAAAACTAAGTAACAAGAGAGCTAAGATTGAAAAGTTACAGAAGGTTCCCGAGGGAACTTTGCGGAAGGAAAATTTACAAAATTGGAGCTTTGTTGGAATACCAGAACAACGTTACATGGCACTTCTCCATGGTGAAGAAATATAGCCATTAGAGACAGTATAACCATTCGACTGACACCTAGAATAGGAAGAAAGACATTAATGGTTAGACAACTTGCCACCAGACTGTTGGGACCGCGCCGTAACGGACATAACTAAGTTAATGAAGGCTTCTTACTTGTTGCAAGAGATCCGTTACCAAGTATCTATTTATCCTATCGCGCCACGCACCGAGAACACTTTTGATAGCAGTGAATTTGAACCCATAGATTAGTTGATTTTCACACAATGATCATCATGCTTTTTCCATCTATCCCATTGCATTGAGAGATTACTCTCCAACCCTAATTTTCAAACCCGAGCGTGTATGTCGAATGAGTTCAGCACAACATAGAAAATTGTCGAGGAAGTTCTCATCAAACTCATGACCAAAAAATCAATGTCAATGTCTGCAGGTATATAAGCATCATTGACGAGAGGACTACAAGCCTCTCCATCAACTTCTTGCAGAGCCGGATCATCTCGACCATCAGCAGAAAAGAAAATTAAACATAGAGATGACCTAGTCAATGCGAAGTTGATCCTATCTATATTACCCGACTATATCCCGTCTCTAGCTGGTGCGGTAAGTCGTGATAGTGTACCCAGATATTTCAAGTACACCATGGTCATTTCATACCTCCCGAAGGGGATACGCACAGTTCGTGCACAACAGGATAAGATCACAACATTGAAGTTCAGTGACTTCAACCTCAGATATTGAAAAAACTACAACATGCTCGCCCCATACAAATACCTAACTAGGAAAAAGGGAAAGAACTCAAAGATAATCCCTCACCCATGGAGGATGAACCTCACACATTCCACCTTGTTAAACATCATGAAAATCCCACACTTTGGAAGACACCAGGAAGTCAACGCTTGTGTCAATATGCTACTGACGTGTTACCATGGTGGCTATTTATGGCTAGACCGTTGTATTACAGTTGATCCAACGCTAATCAATAAGATCATAGGGTTAAGTATGCAAGGACCTCACCCACAAGAGTTCTACCCAGGGAAGGCCACAGATCGTGTACTAGAATAGAAGATTAAGGACACATATGACAATGTCGAGAAGGGGATGCGAGGCTACAAGGTAGCCTCCATACAGAATGATGCAGTGTGCCTAGCATGTAAGTTAATTTATTTAAAGATGGTATGCAAGAACCAACCCACACAGGTAATGAAATTTGTCGTCAACCTCGTGGGGAAGTGTGTAGAAGGCTTACATATGAACCAGGCGAAGTACCTAGTCAATCAACTCAAACTAGACTACCACAAAGCCCAGGATTAGGGCTATGAGTTCCATTTCAGCTGGATCCTGATCCTTATCACCTTTGTTTCCTAGGAAATGTCGGAAGGTGTGACCTTCTTGGACATCGAGCCATTTGAGCCGCTTGCTGTGAAGTTCGCTACACTTTGGCACTCAAGCGATATGAACAAACAATGGCAGTCGAACACTATTTTTAATACTTACTATCTTCAGTTGAAGAGAGCCATCAAAGTTGAGCCTCACATGACTCCAAACACCTTACAGATATTCCAACTCCTAATGAAGTTCAACACAGATCAACATTTCATTTACATTACAGTGCGAGCCGATGAACACAAGGAAAAACTCCAGTCGTACTATAAACTTATGAAAGAGGACCCAAAGGAGATCACTAAGGACTGGTCCACAAACCTCCTTATCCTTTTTGACCCCATAGAGATGTCTGATCCTGAAATGGATAGCTTGGAGACCACTCACAAAGAACATGATACACCTAGAACTAGCAGAAGACATAATACTGAAGAGGTCCAAGATTTAAGAAATGCCTCAGGGAAGACTGCTTCCATATCACCTAAGCAAGGAGGTGATGATGATGTAGAAGAGATGAAGGAAAAAGAAGGTGAACAAAATAAAGGTGAAGTAACACCACCCAGAGATGAGGTCGACCCCTTGAATAAGAGGAAGGTTTCTCCCCCGAAACCTTCTTTCCGGAAGAAATCAAGAGCCACCGTGTCCAAGATGCATACTACACTTACTCCTAATGACTTTGACTTCATCATAGCAACTCTAAACAATGCTTCACTGGATATCATAGAGAAACAAGGAGAGAAGCAAGAGGAACTTTATATTAGAATTGAGGTCGAGCTTCGATGGGTACAATAGTATCTTCAGTCCAGTCACGCAGTCTCCATTGCACCCTTTCCATCGAGAGAACAAGAATTGGGAGATAAGTCAGCCCAAATCTTCCACCTAGCAAATACAACTGAAGCTCGCATTCGACGAGCATAAGAGGAAATAGAAAAAGCCACCTAGGCTTTGAAAAAAGTACAAGGAGTAATTGTAGAACAACACCGAGTTGCAGAAAAGGAGAAGATTGTTCTCCAGACAAAGTTTGATGAGGAGAAAGCGCAAATGCAGCAAGAAAAGGAACAATTTCTCGTAGGGAAACTCGAGGTAAAAGAAGCATTTAACAGATCACTTCGCTCTATGACATGCTTAGAGCCACAGGAAAAACACCGTGTTGAGAATCAAGTAGAGCATCTCGCGGAAGCCATCCAACAACTACAACAAAGAATAGCATATTTAGAGCTCTGCACAGTGCCCGACACTCCGTAGGATGTCAAAGATCAAAGAGAAGAGACTACCCAGATGATGCTGGAGTGCTCGCAAGCACATCCACTCACAGGATCCTCCCTTTATCACGGTCCGAAGAACTCTAATGTCCTTCTATTTCCCTATCGGGAAGTCTGCACCCACAAAACTCTTCGCGCAATCCCCTCTCTTCACTTATTGGGGAATCATACTTCACGGTATTGTGAGGTCAATGATCGAGTGTTGGTGTGTCGAATCCTCAAACCTCGGTGAAAGTCAATGCTGACCCTTCCTTTTCCTGTCGGGACTTCTCCTATTGCGATTTCGCCACTTGCGATATCAAGAAATTCACTTTACTGATTCCCGACTCACGATATGCCGAGACTCCGATGAGCTCACTGCATTGACTTTTCAACGATCCCTTATCTTGTCGGGACTTCGAACTTCGCGTTATCGTGAATCCTAATGTCAATATTTTGGGACTTCTCTCCACGAAAATTTGATAAATCGTGCCACCTATCCTCCACTAACTCCGCTGTGGCCCCACACTGTTCCTTTGGACTGTCAGGATATCATGTTTCGCGATTTCAAATTGCAAGAGTATCCTGTCCTCAGGACCTCCGATATGCCGAACCCCGACTTTGTCAGACCTTCCGACACACGCCCCAAATCATGGACGGTTTAGATTGAACCTCAGACTTCGCCAAACGCAAAGTCAAACCACTCACCTGTATGAACCCCGATGACCGGATCCCCGGTGGAGTGATCACATGACATGTGTCCTTCTTGAGATCCATGGCTATGATCCCCTCGCTATTTCGGGACTCAAAAGGTCTCAGGTTCTTGTCTTCTGAATCTCCGATATACCGATGAATCCTGATTCCTGCCACCTGTCCCACCAGATGGACGGCTCCGAGCTTGTCAGAATTTCCACGATGGATTTTCCCGATCTCTGGTCCATGGGATTCCCGATTTCCCGAACCCCGATGCCTCAATATCCCGATACTTCTCTGGGTTTTCCACTCTACCCACGAGGATTTAAACCCTGCGCAACTCCTGTCAAATGGATGGTTGACAGGTAACTGCCTGATGATCCAATGGCTCACAATCCCTAGAGTTTGAACTCCGGATGTAACCGTATCCTCCTCGCTGCTTTGGCAGATCTCATGGCTGGAGAGATTTCACTAATCCTCTCCAAAAGATCCTGTCCGTCTATCTTCTCCTCCTTGATATGTTCATGAATTGAACCAAAGACTCCTTCCCAGACTTAATCACCCATGACACAAAACTCCGATGCCTTGAGTCACTCGATATGCTCCAAATCCTTACGCTACCTTCAATAGCTTCAAAGGATTTATCCCTCCTGAGATTTCTCTCGACTCTGAGTCTTAGAGAAATATTTTTCGCACACTCCTTACGGAAACTCTCAGACACTTCCAAGCACTGAATACCTTCGACTCTGTGCACTCCGGCAACAATAGTCCTTCAATGCTCCGCTCAGATTCACAACTGAGACTTTCCTTAGCTTGTGCACTCCTTGCATGACTCCTATAACCCAATTTCACTTTTGGGTGAATGAGAACAAGAGTTAAACTATCTGAGCCTTCTGTCAACGCACTCCTTGCGGATGACTTCAACTGCACTCCTTGCAGGAATCCTTGCTCAGATAGAGAAACAATTGAAACTCATTTCTTCTACTTCCTTTCTCAGATTTCAAACACTCAGTGAGAAATCATTCATACATAGCATGTAAAGAAAATGCATAACATGAAGTAAATACTCATGAGCATAGCATTCAATATACATACACAAAGAACAAACACAAAACCATGGATTTGAATCAACCTCTTCTATTAATTCAAATTCTGTACATGGGTGTTCTTCCACAACTCTCTGCTTCTCTCCTATGCTCTTCCTGCTTCAATAATAATACAAAAATTCATAATGAGGGTGTCTATATCCTGTTTCCCTCTTTCTTTCTAAAACTGTCTAATTTAATATTAAATTCTATCTACCTATTTCATCTCAACATAAATGCCTCTATCTACTTCAGACGAGAGCGGGACGCTCAAGGTCTGATTACAATATAAAAGTACACCTTTCTTTAATATCACATTTAATGTTGGCGCATTATCTTCGAGACAATTTCAAAACTTGTGCTGGTTTTGTCCAGCTATTCACTTGCATTCCGCGCTGGCTCACTTGCTGTGAGAGATGCTCCTGCATCATACTCCCTCACTTGAAAAATTTCATGGGCTCCTGTCCATGAGATCCTACATGGTATTTCCATGCTTCTGTATCTCCGCTTCAGTCTCCCAGCTGGCATCTTCCACTGGATGGTTCTTCCATTTGACCAGATACTCAAAGTATTCTTTCCGCCTGGTCCTCTTGCTCACTTTCTTGTCCAGTATGCACTCCATCTGCGGCTTCTCTGCAATTGGCATTTGATTTGTCCACTGGATCAATGACTGCTCATTTTCTGCTTCTGCATCCTCAAGTTTATATGGGTATAAATTTGAGACATTGAATATCAGAGAGATTCCAATCCCATCGGGCAATTCAATCTTATAAGCATTTTCTCCAATTTTCTTCAATACCTTGCAGGGTCTGATTTTCTTCATTTTCAGTTTATTATACGTTCCTCTCGGGAATCTTTCCTTTCTCAAATATGCAAGAACCAGATCACCAACCTCGAACTGAAGTTGTCTTCTATGCTGATCAGCTCTGCTCTTATATTCTTGGCTTGATTTCAGCAATCGCTCCTTCACCTGGCTGTGAAGTTCTTTCATTGCTTCTGCGAAATCTTCTGCACTAGCGCTCCTAGTTGCATCCTGTTTTGAATCCCTCAATTCAGAAATTCCCCTTGGTTGCATGCCATAAACAATCTGAAATGGACTCTATCCTGTACTCCTATTCACTGAGTCGTTATACACAAACTCTGCCTGCGGCAATATATTGTCCCAACTGCTGTGGTGCTCTATCACCAAGCTTCTCAACAAATCTCCCAGACTTCTGTTTACCACTTCTGTCTGTCCATCCATTTGAGGATGATAAGCCAAACTAAATAACAAGTTATCTCCCAGCTTCTTCCATAAGGTTCTCCAGAAATTCCCTATGAACTTCATATCTCTGTCTGAAACTATGCTCCTTGGTAAGCCGTGAAGTCGAATGACTTCTTTGAAAAACAGGTTCGCGATGTGAGTCGCGTCACTGGTTTTCTGACATGGGATAAAATGTACCATCTTGGAAAATCTATCCACCACCACGAAGATTGAATCACAACCTCTTTGTATTCTTGGCAACCCCAATACAAAATCCATGCTAATTTCATCCCACGACCTCTCTGGTATGGGCAATGGTTGATAAAATCCCGCATTCTGCTTTCTCCCCTTCGAGTGATGGCAAATTATGCATTTGTCTACAAATATCTTGACCTCTAATCGCATCCCTGGCCAAAAGTATGACTTGCTCAACTTTGCGAATGTTTTGTCATGACCGAAGTGTCCGAACAATCCTCCACTGTGTTTCTCCTTCAGCAGATTCTCCCTCATGGAACAATTTGGAATACACAACTGATTGCCTTTAAATAGCAATTCTTCCTGGATCATGTATTCGACCCATTTGCTATTATCTCTGAGAACTATATTCTCAACTGCTTCATAAGCTTCCTTAAAGTCTGGGTCATCTGCATACATGTCCCTGAGATCATCAAAACCCAATGTTTTGACTCTGAACTCCTGCAACAACAAACACTTCCTGCTCAAAGAATCAACAAATTTGTTAGCAGTACCAGAAATATGTTTAATCACAAATGTAAAATTTTGCATGTATTCAATCCACTTAACATGCCTCTGATTCAACTTCTCCTGTTGAGTCACAAACTGTAATGCATGGTTATCACTATAAAAAACAAATTCCTTTGGAATCAAATAGTGCCTCCACTTTTTCAAGGCCTGAATGATGGCATAAAATTCCTTATCATATGTGGAGTACTTCACTTTCGCTTCATTCAGATTCTCACTGAAATATGCAATTGGCCTGTCATCTTGACTCAAGACCGCTCCGTTTGCAAAACTTCTTGCATCGCATTTCACTTGAAATGTCTTTTGGAAATCCGGTAACACCAAAATTGGTTGTTCCGTAATTTTCCTCTTCAACAGATTAAAACTCTTCTCATCCTCTTCTGTCCAGTGAAAATATTTGTGTCTTTTCTTCACTGTATCCATCATCGCTGCGCTAATTCCATTGAAATTCATGATGAATTTTCGATAGAAATTAGCCAATCCGTGAAAACTTCTCACCTCAAATATGTTCTTCGGTGATGGCCAATTTTTGATTACCTCCACCTTATCTGGATCCATCCTCAACTCATTTTCCGAAATAACAAACCCCAAATAAATGAGCTCTATCTTCATGAATGAGGACTTCTTTATGTTTATCAGCAACTTCTCTTGCTGTAATCTCTTCATCACAATGGCCAAATGCTTCAGATGTTCAACTTCTGTTTTACTGAAAATCAGTATATCATCCAGATATATGATAACAAATTTTTCGATGAAATCTTTCAGGACTTCATTCATCAACCTCATAAAGGTACTTGGCGCATTTTTTAAGACAAACAGCATAACAAGCCATTCATACAAACCCTCGCTTGTCTTGAATGCTGTTTTCCATTCATCACCTTCTCTCATGCGAATCTGGTGATATCCACTCTTCAAATCAATCTTTGAAAATAATTTTTCTCCACTTAAGCAATCCATCAAATCATCCATTCTTGGCAATTGGAATCTGTACCTGATAGTTATCTTATTAATCGCCCTTGAATCATTGCACATCCTCCAACCTCCATCTTTCTTTGGACTGAGTACTGTCGGAACAACACACAAACTCAAACTTTCCCTAAACAAACCTTTGTCCAACAAATCCTGGACTTGTCTTTTGACCTCTTCATTCTCTTGCAATGTCAATCTGTAGGCGGCTTTGTTTGGTAAACTGGCTTCGGGTATGAGATCGATACGATGACTCACACTTCTCATCGGTGGAAACGAACGAGGTAATTCTTCCACTACTATATCAGCGAACTCTTCCAGCAGTTCCTGAACTTCTTCTGGCAAATCATCCACTCTTGTGCTAGTCAGAAAAGTCTTTGGTTTTCTGACCACAATGAACTATGGATCCTCCTTCTTCTTAACCTCGGTAAGGAGTTCCTTCCCACTCATGAGAAGTACTGTGTTTCTTACTTCTGACTTCATGTCCTTATCCTTAATCGGAAGCAACAAGTGTGTCCTCCCATTCTTCTCCAGCGTATATGTATTCATCCTCCCATCATGAATCACATTTCTATCATATTGCCACGGTCTACCCAACAATAGATGACAAACATCCATAGGAATGACATCACACAATATCCTATCATTATATCCTCCTATCTTAAATTCAACTAAGCACTGTTTGGTGACATTTACCTGATGTCCTTTTTGTAGCCATGAAACTTTATATGGACTTGGATGATCATTCGTCTCTAGCTCCAGCTTTTCTACCATCTCGGTTGAAACGAGATTGTCTGTGCTACCGCTGTCCACAATGACCTTGCATGTCCAACCCTTGGTCTTGCAAGTAGTCCTAAAAAGTTTGGTCCTTTGGACTGAACTTTCCACTTCTTTCTCTGGTGTCAAAAGGACTTTTCACATTACCAACGATATTCCACCTTCAACGTCTTCTGCCTCAACATCTCGCCTCTGTGCCTCGACGATGTGAGTTTCTCCAGTTTCTTTCTTTTTCTCTAGACACTCGAATGACTTGTGCCCATTTTTTCCACATGTGAAGCATGTTATTACTCCACCTCTTCCTCTTCCTCTACCTCTAGTACGAGGAAAAGTGTTGTTGTCAGCATAATCTCCTCTCTGATCATTATGCTGTCCTCTCTGTTCAGCATATCGCCCTCCTTGTGATATTCCACCTCTCTCTATCCGAGTTTGAGGTTTCTTCCAGTCGTCCCTGGGCTTCTGGGTTCTTTCCCGGGCAACTGATTTTCCCCTGGGATGACTTCTGCCTCTTCCCCTATGACTCTGCTTTCGGCTAATCTTCTCTTTAGCTTTCAGAGCCATTTGATAAGCATCTTACACCATTCGGATGGTCACCATACTCATTTCATCCTGAATCTCATATCTCAGGCCATTCATATACCTAGCCACTTTTTCGTCATTGCTTTCATGATGACCTGCCCTGATATTCAACCTATAAAACTCTTCAGTATATTCCTTCATTGTCATCAGCTTCTGTCTCAGGTTCTTCATTCTCTTGAACAGAGAAATTTGATAGTCCCTGGGAATAAATTTTTCCTTCATCTTTGCAATCATCTTGTCCCAGCTCTTAATTTTCTTCTTGCCTTGGCAACGCCTATCCGCTTGTAGTTCATCCCACCACAAGGCTGCATGTCCGTTTAATCTCGTGACGGCATGCCTAACTTTCTTGTCCTCTTCGATGTCTTCATAGTCAAAATAGGTGTCTAGAGATCTAATCCAGTCTAGAAGCTCTTCTACATCCAGATTTCCCTCATAAACTGGAATGTCCATTTTCACCTTTGCACCCATTATTGCAACAGCTTTAAGTAAGCGCTCATTTGCTGCATCTTCTGCTGTGATTTCTTCTTCTCCATGTCTAGCATCATATTCATTTTCGGACTCACTGATATCTCCTACATCAGCTGTGCGCCTTTGTCTTATCTCCATGTCCACAACTCTAGTGCGTAAGTTATGCAAATCTCTTTCTACTTCTGTATTCTACACTTCTCTACCCCTTCCTCTGGGTGTTTCCCTTTCCTCCTCTGGATCGGGTGATTGTCTATCTCTTCTCCTTGGCGGCATGGTGAATCTTCCTTCTCCTTTCTACATAAAGCAAAGAAGCTTTTCTAAGCTTTGATACCAGTTGACGCAGGCGCTCTCGCAAGCACGTCCGCTCATAGAATCCTCCCTTAATCACGGCCCGAAGAACTCTAATGTCCTTCTATTTCCCTATCGGGAAGTCTACATCCACATAACTCTTTGCGCAATCCCCTCTCTTCACTTATCGGGGAATCAAAATTCACGGTATCATGAGGTCAATGATCGAGCGCTGGTGTGTCGAATCCTCGAACCACGGTGCAAGTCAACACTGACCCTTCCTTTTCTTGTCGGGACTTCTCCTATCGCGATTTCGCCACTTGCGATATCAAGAAATTCACTTTACCAACTCCCGACTCACGATATGCCGAGACTCCGATGAGATCGCTGCTTTGAATTTTCAACGATCCCTTATCTCATTAGGACTTCAGACTTCGCGGGATCGCGAATCCTAATGTCAATATTTCGGGACTTCTCTCCACGAAACTCCGATAACTCATGCCACCTATCCTCCACTAACTCTGCTGTGGCCCCACACTGTTCCTTTGGACTGTCGGGATATTGTGTTTCACGATTTCAAATTGCAAGAGTATCATGTCCTCAGGACCTCCGATATGCCAAACCCCGACTTCGTCATACCTTCCGACATGCATCCCAAATGATGGAAGGTTCATATTGAACCTCGGACTTCGTCAAATGCAAAGTCAAACCACTCACCTATATGAAACTTGATGACCGGATCCCCGGTGGAGTGATCACACGACACATGTCCTTCTTGAGATCCATGACTATGATCTCCTCACTATTTCGGAACTCAAAAGGTCTCAGGTTCTTGTCTTCTGAATCTCCGATATACCGATGACTCCTGATTCCTGCCACCTATCCCACCAGATGGACGGCTCCGAGCTTGTCAGGATTTCCACGATCGATTTACCCGATCTCTGGTCCACGAGATTCCCGATTTCCCGAACCCCGATGCCTCAATATCCCGATATTTCTCGGGGTTTTCCACTCTACCCACGAGAATTTAAACCCTGCGCAAATCCTGTCAAATGGACGGTTGACGGGTAACTGCCTGATGATCCAATGGCTCACAATCCCTAGAGTTTGAACTCTGAACGTAACCGTATCCTCCTCGCTACTTTGGCGGATCTGATGGCTAGCGGGATTTCTCTAATCCTCTCCAAAAGATCCTGTCCGTCTATCTTCTCCTCCTTGATACGTTCACGGATTTAACCAAAGACTCCTTCTCGGACTTAATCACCCGTGACACAAAACTCCGACGCCTTGAGTCACTCGATATGCTCCAACTCCTTATGCTACCTTCAATAGCTTCAAATGATTTATTCCTCCTAAGATTTCTCTCGACTCCGAGTCTTAGAGAAAGCTTTTGCACACACTCCTTGTGGAAACTCTTAGACACTTCCAAGTGCTGAATACCTTCGACTCTGCGCTCTTCGGCAGTAGTAGTCCTTAAATGCTCCGCTCAGATTCACAACTGAGACTTTCCTTAGCCTGCGCACTTCTTGCATGGCTCCTATAACCCAATTTTACTTCTGGGTGAATGAGAACAAGAGTTAAACTATCTGAGCCTTCTTTCAACGCACTCCTTGCAGACAACTTCAACTGTACTCCTTGCAAGAATCCTTGCTCAGATAGAGAAACAATTGAAACTCATTTCTTCTACTTCCTTTCTCAGATTTCAAACACTCAACAAGAAATCATTCATACATAGCATGTAAAGAAAATGCATAATAGGAAGTAAATACTCATGAGCATAGCATTCAGTATACATAAACAGAGAACAAACACAAAACTGTGGATTTGAATCAACCTCTTCTATTAATTCAAACTCTATACATGGGTGTTCTTCCACAACTCTCTGCTTCTCTCCTATGCTCTTCCTGCTTCAATAATAATACAAAAATGCACAATGAGGGTGTCTATATCCCGTTTCCCTCTTTCTTTCTAAAACCGTCTAATCTAATATTAAATTCTATATACCTATTTCATCTCAACATAAATGCCTCTATCTACTTCAGACAAGAGCGGGACGCTCAAGGTATGATTACAATATAAAAGTATGCCTCTCTTTAATATCACATTTAAGGTTGGCACATTATCTTCAAGACAATTTCAAAACTTGTGCTGGTTTTGTCCAGCTGTTCACTTGCATTCCACGCTGGCTCGCTTGCTGTGAGAGATGCTCCTGCATCACCAGAGCATAGTCGAGAGAATAAAATATTTTTCCATGGAATGCAAGAAAATAAGTGACCGGAGTGCCTAGACTTATGAGCAACTCACTGATAATGTAGAACTAAAGGCACTAGAGTCACAGCTCCAGGAGGCGAAGCAGCAAGCAGAGAGAATACAAGCGCAATTGAAGCCCCTGTCAGTTGTGGAAAGAATGAAATGATCTCAAGAGGAGCACACTACCTAGCTGCAGGTTCACACCATTTAGAGAAAAGTGATGGAGGTGACCCAAAGACTCCAACCTGTATAGGACGAGGCTTACCAACTGTTCATAGAGATCGAAGGTCGAGGAGCAGAATTGGAGAAAGTTGTTGTTGCAACAAAACAATGCCTAGAAGGACCCGTGAATGAGGCATTCATCGAAGAGTTCGCTGAACAAGAGGCCGTGGCACAACAACAATTCAAAGCCTCTTGAGACAATCTCGAGACTTTCGAAGCATAAGTGCCCATATTAGAGTGACTCAGGACGAGTCACATGTGAGTTTTGGGGGCCTGTTGGCCCTTGACCAAGTTGTGGGAGATTCTTGGTCAAGTTTGACCTATTTTGAGACTTTGACAGCCTGTCGAAGGAGGAGCGCAAGATGAAGCAGATATCACGGGATCTTGCCCCCTTTTTGGGGTTTGGGATTATGTAATGAGTATGGGATGTCGGCCCATGGGTTTACCCATGTTTATGACTATTTTGTAAAGTATAAATAGATGTCTAGGAAATGTAAGGAGGGGCATCTACTTGATGTTAGACTAATGTGCTAAGTGCTAGTGATCGATCTATGTGATCAAAGGATTGTAAGTTCTTTGTGCACACTATGTGAAGCTTGTAGAGCTGAGTGCAAGTGACTGTAGAAGGATTAGTCCTGTATCCTAGCTCGGGGAAGGAGGATTTGGCGAGGTGTGCATATATCTCCTGTCCTATGTGAAGTAGGGTTTTTGAGGCTCTGTGCATGTAACTGATTAACAAAAGATAATAGAAGAGAATAAGAGTTGGTGGATGTATCCCCAGGGGGGGGGGTGAACCACGTATATGATGTGTTTCTCTTCTTTGTGCGATGTGTTGGTGTGTTTAGGTGTAACTTGCTATGATATAGATGCATGCTAGATATAATTGATGTTGCTTTGTGCTTATAAAAGAGAATGAATTTTAGATCTGACCTATGTGATTATGCTTAGGGCCTAAATCTGCTATATCTAATATGTTCCTTTTATGCTAAGTGCTATTAGATGTGGATCTGGTTGAATACTGTGATGCTCTGTAATTAGGGTTTGTCTACGTTGTTACTAAGAAATGAATGTTGATGAATGGTTCCTGCTAAGTGCTTTGTTAAGCGTTAGAATCAGAGATCTGTGTCCCATCTAAGGTTGTAGACATCTGAGTCCTGCAACCACCCCTACCTCTACCTCGGGTGATACTTCATCTGCTTTGCAGGTGTTGCCGAAAGGGCCAATAGTTAGTGTTTTTTTGGTGCGTTGTTGTAGCGTTGAACCCTGGGTCTACCCCTGTGCTAACAAATGGTTTCGTTGCCAGGACTAAAACTGTGATTGCTGGGAACTGAGAAGAAAGAAGATTTGTGCAAAGATCCGACTTGAAACTGTGATTGTTGGGAATTAAGAAAGAAGAATCTTTGTGCAAATATCCAACCCGAAATTGTGAAAGCTCTGTGCATGGATCTATCGCTCTAGTGCACAGTACTCTACTTAGTTTGTGGAGCTCTGTGCTAAGGAAAATAAGTCTGATTTGAAGAAAAGAGGTAAGATCTGAACGTTTTGTGCTCTGATAAAGGTAAGAATAGTGAAATTTTTTAGATTCAGAAGCTTTGTGTTCTATATAAGTAAGATCAGTGGAAATTTTTGTTTCTAAAGTATGGATCTAGGCATGTTTGATAAGATTTATCCTAGCTTGAAAAATGGGGCACTGATAGAAGAAATAAGATTTGATATGAGTAGATCTGATAAGAATAATGAAAAATATGTTATACCTATGTATAGAAAGAATGTTTTGACTAACAAATGGATGCATGATCCTAGAAAGAATTTTTTGCAGGTTAAATACTATGATCCTAGCGCGCAGTACAAGAAAGGATGGGGATCATTTAAGAAAAAGAGAGGATTAACCCTTTTTTATAGTTGCAGAAGATCGCAACATCTAGCTAAGGAATGCCCTGGTTGAAAAACCTAGTTGCCTTTGTTGTAAAGCTATGGACCATGAAGTTTTGGATTTCCCTAGAATGATTACTCAGCTTGAAAGGATGAATATGAGACAAGAAGACCATGAGAAAATTCAAGCAACTGAGATTATGACAGAAACCCAGAAAGAATTAGAGAAAGTATTGCTATAGATGAAAGAAACCCTGAGTGATCACCGACATATCGGTTTATCAGAGGTCTTCAAAGAAAAAGAATTCATTGAAGAAAGAATAGGAGACCTCGACGTTGATTGTGTTCTAGATGAAGAAACAAAGGTGAATATTATGATAGAAAGAACTTGGGAAACTTTAAGGGAGCCTGGTATGATTCATTCATTAGGAGGAATAGGACTATTCGAAGGAAAGCTGATAAACCTATGTGGAAATATTACCCAAATATCTATGAGTGCCAAGGGAACTTCGACAGAGGAAGAATTTGAAGTTGTTAAATTTATCGAGGACAATGCTCCATTTACTATGTTTCTCAAAAAACCTTGGATTGAAAGAGATCAGACCAGAAGGGAAGAAAAAGAAGTCTTAGAACAAAAGAAGCAAGAGCTAAAATATTTCATGACTAGGAGGATAACACACTTGATTGAAGAACATGAGAACCAAGCGAAGATATTTAAAACCAAAGACTGGAATTTTGATGTTGGAAGAACACTAGAAGACCCAAAGAATATTGCAATACCTATTCCATCTACAGATGAAGTATTACCCCTGATTTCTAGGAGAAAATATCAACAACACGAAGTTACCATGCCAAAAGAAGATAAGAATCAGAATGGAAAAATGAATTTTGAGATGAAGCTCATCGAAAAGAAGGCTAGAAAACTAAGTAAGAAGAGAGCTAAGATTTTAAAGTTATAGAAGGTTCCCGAGGGATTTCATAGAAGGAAAATTTACAAAATTGGAGCTTCGCCGGAATACCAAAACAACGTCACATGGAACTTTTCCATGGTGAAGCAAAATAGGCATTAGAGACAGTATAACTGTTCGACTGAAACGCAGAACACGAAGAAAGGAATTAATGGTTAGATAGCATTCCACCAGACCGTTGGGACCGCGTCGTAATGAACATAACTGAGTTAATGAAGGCCTCTTACCTGTTGCAAGAGATCCGTTACCAAGTATCTATTTATCTCGTCATGCCAGACACCGAGAACACTTTTTCTAACCATGAATTTGAGCCCATATATTAGTTGATTTTCACATAGTGATCATCGCTCTTTTTCCATCTATCCCATTGCATTGAGAGATTACTCTCTGACCTTGATATTTTCAAACTTGAGCATGTATTTCAAACGTGTTCAACGCGATAGAGAATTTTTTTGAGGAAGTTCTCATTGACCTCATGACCCAAAGAGAAATGTTGATGTCTGCAGGTATACAAGCATCATCGATGAGATGACTATAAGCCTCTCCTTCGACTACTCGCGGAGCTGAATCATCCCGACCATCAACATAAAAGTGAACTAAACAAAGAGATGACCTAGAAAATGTGAAGTTGATCCCATCTATATTACCCGACTATATCCCGCCTCTAACCGTCGCGGTAGGTCATGATAGTGTACCCAGATATTTAGAGTACACCATGGTCATTGTGTACCTACTGAAGGGGATACACATAGTTCATGCACAGCAGGATAAGATCACAACATTGAAGTTCAGTGACTTCAACCTCAGAGATTGCAAAAACTATAGCATGCTTGCCCCATACAAATACCTAACCAGGACAAAGGGAAAGAACTCAAAGATAATCCCTTAGTTGTGGACGATGAAAGTTGCATAGTCCACCTTGTTAAACGTCATAAAAATCCCACACTTTGAAAGACACAAGGAATTCAACGCTTATGTCAAGCTGCTACTATCGTGTTACCATGGCAGTTATTTATGACTAGATCACCATATTACAGTCAATCCAATGCTGATCCATAGGATCACAGGGTTAAGTATGCAAGGACCTGACTTGCAGGAGTTCTACCCAGGGAAGGCCATAGATCATGCACTAGCATAGAATATTAAGGACACATACAATGATGTCGAGAAGGGGACGTGAGGCTACAAGGTAGCCTCCATCCAGAATGGTGTAGTGCACCTAGCATGTCAGTTAATAGATGGAAATATGGTACGCAAGAACCGACCCACACAGGTCACAGGATTTGTCATCGACCTCGCAGGGAAGTGTGTAGAAGGCTTACCGATGAATTGGGTGAAGTACCTATTCAATCAACTCGAACTAGACTGCCGCAAAGCCCATGATCAGGGATATGAGTTCAATTTTATCTCATGATCCTTGTCGCCCTTGTTTCCTGGGAAATGCTAGAAGGTGCGACCTTCTCAGACATCAATCCATTTGAGCCGCTTGCTGTGAAGTTCACTACACTTTTGTACTCAAGCGATATGAACAAACAATGGTAGTCAAATGCTGTTTTTCATACTTACTACCTTCAATTGAAGAGAGCCATCAAAACTGAGCCTCACATGAATCCAAAAACCTTACAGAGATTCCGACCCCTGATGAAGTTCAACACATATCGATATTTCATTTACATTACAGTGTGCACCGATGAACATAAGGAACAACTCCAGTCGTACTATAAACTTACATAAGAGGACCTAGATGAGATCACTAAGGACTTGTCCACAAACCTCCTTATCCCCACCGAACCTGCAGAGATGTCTGATATTGAACTGGACAACCTAGAGACCACTCACAAAGAACAAGATACACCTAGAACTAGTAGAAGACAAAAGACTGAAGAGGTCCAAGATTTAAGTAGCACCTCAAGGAAGACTGCTTCCATATCACTTGAGCGAGGAGGTGATGGTGATGTAGAAGAGATGAAGGACAAAGAAGATGGAAAAAATAAAGACGAGGTAACACCACCTAGAGATGAGGCTGACCCCTTGAAGAAGAGGAAGGTTTCTCCCCCGAAACCTTCTTCTTGGAAGAAATCAAGAGCCACCGTGACCAAGATGAATACTACACTTACTCCTGATGACTTTGACTTCATCATAGCGGCTCTAAACGACGCTTCACTGGAAATCACAGAGAAACAAGAAGCGAAGTAGGAGGAATTGTATGGTAGAATTGAGGCCAAGCTCTAAGGGGTACAATAGGCTCTTCAGTCTAGTCACATAGTCTCCATTGTGCCTCTGCCATCGGGAGATGAGCCAGCCCAACTCCACTGCCTAACAGATGCAACTGAAGCTCACCTTCGATGAGCACAAGAGGAAATAGAACAAGCCACCCAGGCTTTGACACAAGTACAAGGAGTAATTTTAGAACAACATTGAGTTGTAGAGCAGGAGAAGATTTCTCTCTAGACAAAGTTTGATGAGGAGAAAGCACAAATGAAACAAGAAAAGGAACAGTTGCTCGCAGGGAAACTAGAGGTAAAAGAAGTATTCAACAGAGAACTTCGCTCTCTGACAGGCTTAGAGCCACAGGCAGAAGAATAGGTTGAGCATCAAGTAGATAAACTCATGGAATCCATCCAATAGCTACAACAAAGAATAGTAGATTTAGAGCACTGCACAGTGCCCAACACTCCGCAGGATGTCAGAGATCAAAGAGAAGTGACTGCCCGTAGCTCAATCGAGAGAATAAAAGATTTTTCCATGGAATGCAAGAAAATTAGTGACCGTAGTGCCTAGACTTATGAGAAACTCACTGAGAATGTATAACTAAAGGAACTAGAGTCGCAGCTCCAAGAGGTGAAGCAACAAGCAGAGACAATACAGGCGCAGTTGAAGCCCCTGTCAGCTATGGAAAGAATGAAATGATCCCAAGTGCAACGCACTACCCAACAACAGGTTCACACTGTTCAGAGAAAAGTCATGAAATTATCCCAAAGACTCCAACCTGTATAGGAAGAGGCTTACCAACTATTCATAGAGATCAAAGGTCAAGGAGAAGAGCTGGAGAAAGTTGTTGTTGTAGCAGAACAACGCCTAGAAGGACACGTGAACGAGACAGTCATCCAAGAGTTCGCTAAACAGGAGACCATGGCACGATAACAAGTCGAAGAAGCTTGAGACAAGCTCGAGGCTTTCGAAGCAGAACTGCCCAGATTAGAGTGACTTGGGATGAGTCACAGGTGAGTGTTGGGGGCTTGTTGGCCCTCGACCAAGTTATGGGAAATCCTTGGTCAAGTTTGACCTATTTTGGGACTTTGACAACCTGTCGAAGGAGGAGCGCAAGACAAAGCAGAGATTGCGGTATATCAGCCCCTTTTTGGGTCCTTTTTGGTGTTTGGGATTATGTAATGGGTATGGGATGTTGGCCCATGGGTTTACCCATGTTTAGGCCTATTTTGTAAAGTATAAATAGATGTCTAGGAAATGTAAGGAGGGGCATCTACGTGATGTTAGGCCAATGTGATAATTGCTAGTGATCGATTTATTTGATCAAAGGATTGTAAGTTCTCTGTGCACACTGTGTGAAGCTTGCAGAGCTGAGTGCAAGTGACTATAGAAGGCTTAGTGTTGTATCCTAGCTTGGGGAAGGAGGTTCTGGTGAGGTGCGCACAAATCTCCTGTCCTATGCGGAGTAGGGTTTTTGAGGCTCTCTACATGTAACTGATTAACAAAAGATAATAGAAGAGAAGAAGAGTTGATGGACGTAGACCTAGGGGGGGTGAACCACGTATATGCTGTGTTGCTCTGATTTGTGTGATGTGTTGGTGTGTTTAGGTGTAACTTGCTATGATATAGATGAATGCTATATAGAATTGATGTTGCTTTGTGCTTATAAAAGAGAATGAATGTTAGATCTAACCTATGTGAGTATGCTTAGTGCCTAAATATGCTAGTTCTAATATGTTTGTTTTATTCTAAGTGCTATTAGATGTGGATCTAGTTGAATATTGCGATGCTTTATAATTAGGGTTTGTCTGCGCTGTTACTAAGAACTGAATGTTGATGAATGGTTATTGCTAAGTGCTCTATTAAGCATTAGAATCAGAGATTTGTTTCCTAGCTAAGGTTGCAGACATCTGAGTCCTGCAACCACCCCTATCTCTACCTCAGGTGAGACTTCATATTCTTCGCAGGTGTTGCCGAAAGGGCCGGTAGTTAGGATTTTGTTGGTGTGCTGTTGTAGCATTGAACCCAGGGTCTGCCCCTGTGCCAACAATTTTCTAGATGCAACTAGACAGAGGCTCCAACTCCCTAGTTTCTCAGGCTACAACCTAAGGGAAGCTCCAAATCCCCAATTCTCTGGATACAACCAGAAGGAGGCTACAAACCCCTATGTTCTCTGGCTACAACTAGAAGGTGGCTAAAACCAACTGCCCTTGACCCGTCCAACCACCCTGAAGTAAAAGTAGAATGATGGAACCATTGTCACACTATCACTATGAGATATACCGCTGTAAACATGTACCAATAAACCTGAACCATGCATCAACCATGCATCAACCTATACCTCAACCTATAATCAACCTGTACCATAAACAAGTGCATCAACCATGCACCAACCTATACCAAACTATCTGTAATCAACCCGTACCATAAAAAATTGAAACCAACCATGTACCAAGTATGTACCAATAATGTGTCAACTAATCATCAACTATGACTCATAAATATATACCAACATCATCAACTATACACCTCATGTATGTGCCAACTCATCAACTACTTGTCTCAACCATGTACCCAACTTGTACCTCAACCAAAATCCCTCATCAATTTCATCATCCAAATATGATTTCTAAATCTGTAATAGAACTGATGTATATGATCACATACCTGCAAACCTTCCTTAACTTTAACAACAAGAGACTATCATTTTCATCAAATGTTTCTTTTGTCTCACAAGATTAGTTTTGGATTAGTGAACAACCCTAACTTGAAATAATAATAACTTTTTACTATAATGAATACATATATGAAACTGATACAAAATGGCATTCAGTGTGTTTTATGTAATTCCTCCAGGTGTCACTACTTGGAACCTCTCAGAAAATGATTTATAGAAAAAATGACACACCTTGCTGAATTCTGGCTTATTCTAGAGAGTGACCTTGTAGAGCATTCCCCACATGAAATATTTGTTGAATTGATATGAAACTATTAAAAAAAATACTAAAGACTGTACGATAACCAACATTTTTTGTCTTACTGAATTTGGATCTTTTACGAGGAGGTTATGACATTTTTACCCGAAACACCTATTTTTGACTAGTTTCAGGACTAGCCACAAACCCTATTTTCCACGGAGTGTAACTCCAAAAATACAACGACCCACAAGATGAATTTTTCAAAACATATACTTGGATATGTTTCCTCAATGGAATAGAAATTTCATGGTCTGAAGCATTCTAGAATTTTTTTTATTGCGAAAATGGTGAGATGACCTGAAAAAAACATACCTTAGAGAGCATCATCAAAAGAATTTATCCCTCCTTGAATGCCGGCCTTCTTTACTTCACTTTCCTCATAAATTTGGTTTATATATCCTTTGATTACCTCAGAGACCTATATGTATTCAATATTCTCAAGTGTGGCTTAAATGAGAGAGCCTTTCCTCTTATTTATACTCTCCAAGTAGCTTCCTTATAAATATCTTCTAGGTCACTTTGCCCACTTTCCTTATTTTAGGGTTAACCCACTTTTAATTTCTCCATTAAATTTATTATTGAATTAATTTATTTTTTATTCACTTTGAATTATAGTACACTCATCACTTCACTTTATTTTTTACCTTTTAAAATCTCTTAAACCACTTTGACTACTTTGACCTTTTGGGGCTTCTAGATGACATATGAGGGTCCTCCAACTTCGTAAGGCCATAACTCTCAAACCGTGAGGAGTTATGTGACGTTCCACATACCAATGGAAATTAAATGACATTTAATATCCATATAGAATAGTATTACTTGAAAATATATCAAAACACATACTGTTATCCATCAAACAAACTTGGGTCCATTACCCAAACCTGGGTTCTCCAAATCTCATGGCCATAACTCTCTAACTGTGAGGATTTATGTGACATTCCACATACCACCAGAAATGGAATGACAAACACTACCCATCTAGGATAGTTTCACTGACAAATTCACTGACATTCATATCATTATTCCAAAAATAATCATGGGTTCTCTAACCATACTTCTAGGATAACTCAATCCACAAAGCATCTTCCCGTGAGGGATTTCACCATAAGGGGACCACTTTGGAGTTCACCCATTTCTACTTATTATCAACCATGAAAAGACAATAACTAGTCATACTTACATCAAACAATCTTGGGTCCATTACCCAACCTTTGTGCTATGAGGATTTCTTCAAGGGTTGACATCAATGAAAACCAACCTTAATCAACAATATCCCCCTTTGGCATTGATGGAAACACTCTGATGAAATACTGAAATCATATCACTCATGCTCCCCCTGGAACCATGCCTCTGTCCTATGTATCTAATAAATCTGCTCTCCCTGGAACCATGCCTCTGTCCTTTGCCTCTGTCCTCTGAATATGATAAATCTCTCCCCCTAGAACTGTTCCTCTGTCCTCTACATCTGATAAATCTCTACCCCTTTGTCATCAATGGAAAATGTATCTTTCCATCTAGGGTTTCCCCCCTTGTCTGAACTATCCTCTTATGGTGCTTCCTCATGTAAATCTAAGACATATAAGATAAGCATTCAAAAATCATTCATTTTGGAGTGGAAATAACTCCAAGTCTCTGGCGAAGATATTCAAAGGATTCCCATGGAAGTGGTTTTATGAAGATGTCTGCCACTTGTTCTTTTGTGCCCACATACTCAACTATGATGTTCTTTTCTACAACTTGCTCCCATAGAAAGTGATACTTGATTGGAATGTACTTCGTCTTGGAGTGCATCACCGAGTTCTTCAAGATATTGATGGCACTTTTATTATTAGAATAGATTGGAATGGGCTCACCATACTCAACCTGTATATCTGTTAGAGTTTGTTTCATTCAAAGAACCTGTGTACAACATGATGCTGCTGCAATATACTCTACCTCGACTGCAGATAAATATACTGATGATTGTTTCTTTCTTAGCCATGATACTAAACACTTACTCAAGTAGAATGCTGCTCCAATGGTGCTTCGTCGGTCATCAATACAACCTGCCCAATCTGTATCTGTGTAGGCAATAAGTGATAGATCCTTTCCTTTTGGATACCATAATCCAAACTCTTCTATCCCTTTGAGATATCTAAAAATCCTCTTCACTACTAACACATGTGACGCCTTTGGTGCTGCTTGAAATCGTGACACCTGTCCAACTACCTGCATTACATCTGGTCTGGATGCTGTCACATATAGTAGGCTGTCAATTATTGACCTGTATTGCCTCTGATATGTAGAATTCAAATCATCATCTTTGCTCAACTTGCAACTGGTTTGCATGGGAGTGATAACTAGTTTGCAATCTTCCATTCCGAACCTCTTTAGCATTTCTCTAATATACTTGGTTTGAGAAATAAAGATTCCTTGGTTACTTTGATGTATCTGAAGTCCCCAAAAGAAGGATAGTTCTCCAAGTAATGACATTTCAAATTCATTCTGCATATCTTTTGCAAATTTCTGGCTTAACCTGTCATCATCACTACCAAAAATAATATCATTAACATAAAATTAAATTAATAAAATATTACCTTCACTTACCTTGATGTAGATGTTGTTGTCTGCACTTCCTTTTCTAAACCCTGCTTGTTGCAGATACTTATCCATTCTAGAGTACCATGCTCTAGGAGCCTGCTTTATACCATACAAGGCCTTCTTTAATTTACACACATAATATGCGTTCTCTGACAACTGAAATCCTTCTGGTTGTTCAATGTAGACTTCTTCTTCAAGTTCCCCATTCAGAAAAGATGATTTTACATCCATTTGATATAATTTAACATTTTTGGAGCATGCATAGGCTAAAATAAACCGGATTGCTTCCATTCTAGAAACTGGGGAAAATGTCTCTTCAAAGTCGATTCCTTCAATCTGTGCATATCCTTTACATACCAATATAGCTTTGTTCCTTGTAACTTATCCATCTTCATTTAATTTATTCCTGAAAACCCATTTTGTGCTGATTACATTCTTATTCTTTGGTCTTGGAACCAGTTCCCAAGTGTCATTTTTCTCTAATTGATCCAATTCTTCATTCATGGCCTTATTCCAAAATTCATCCTTGTTGGATTCTTCAAAACAATTTGGTTCAATTGTAGATAAGAGTGCTAGGTGTGTTTTTCTGGTGAATGGATTTTTCTTCTAGTCTCAAATCTTGCATCTTTATTTCCAATAATCTGATTTGAAGGATGATTCTTCTGTACTCATTTGCTAGGTGTCTTTGGAGACACTTGCTGAACTTTCTCTTCTGTTTGTGTCAGATTCTCTTCATCTTCCTCTTATACTTCATCTTCTGCTTCTTCTTCTTCGAAAAGTTGTTCCATTGATTTGTTTTCTTCTTCCTTTGATTTTGGTCTGTCTGTTTCATCAATTATTACGTTGATTCTTTCCACAACTTTGTTCAATATTAGATTGTAGCACTTGTATGATTTCCTTGTACTTGAGTAACCAACAAGTACTCCTTTCTCCACACGAGAGTCAAACTTTCCCATTCTGCCATCTTCTCTTTTGATGTATCATTTTCTTCCAAAAACTCTGAAGTGCTTCACATTTGTTGGTCTTCCTTTCCATATCTCGTAGGGAGTTTTATCAGTGTTGTTTCTGAGCATTACTCTGTTTTTAATGTGAACTGCTGTATGCACTACCTGTGTACAAAATATATCTGTCAATTTGGAATCCATTATCATTGTTCGATCCATTTCCTGTACTTTCCTATTCTTTCTTTCAACAAATCCATTCTGTTGACGTGTCCTAGCAATGTAGAATTACCTTTTTATTCCATGAATACTGCAGTAGTCCATAAATTCGTTTGATTTGAACTCTCCTCCATTATCAGATCTCAAGCATTTGATTCTTGAATCCATCTCATTTTCAACCATTTCCTTGTAGATCTTGAAGTTTTCAAAATCTTCTGACTTGTTCTTGAGAAAACAAACTGCAATCATTCTTGTATAATCATCAACTAACAACATAAAGTATCTCTCACCTTTTAAGACATTTGTTGTAGTTGGTCCAACTAGATCAGTATGCACAATTTCCAGTGGTCTTGTTGTTGAATATTCATTTGATTTGAACCTGGTCTTTGTTTTCTTTCCTTGTTGACAATGGTTGCATAAAGTGTTGGTTGGTTTCGTGATCTGGGGCATTTCTTTGACTGATTCTCTATTGTTGACTTTGACAAGGTTATCGAAATTCATGTGACCCATTATTCCGTGCCATAGCCAACTTTCATATTCCTTTCCTAGAAAACACTTTTCATTTCCAATTTCACTTAACACATATATGTTGTTTGAAGTTCTTGCAGCTGTACCGACCAATTTCCCTGAACCTTCTCTTCTTATCTCACACTTTTGTGAATTGAAAGTAACTTTATGACCTTGGTCACACATTTGAATCACACTTAGAAGATTATGTTTCATATCTTCTACCAATATAACATTTTGTGCCTTTTTATTCTTGTTCCCAATTCAGACTGTGCCTTTTCCAATGATTTTGGCTAAATTATCATTTCCGAAGGAGACTGATCCATTTCTTTCCTTTTGAAATGTAATAAATTTGTCTCTATCACCTGTCATGTGTTTTGAACACCTAGTGTCAACATACCAACCATGTTTCTTCTTCTTAGCTTATAGAGCAACTGTGCATTCTTCATTGCTATACTGATATTTCTTTCTTATCCATGTCATTTTATGAGGTTCTTGTCTGTGACTGTTGTTATTCTGTTGAGGTTCTTTAGGAGGGATTGCCATTCTGCAATTTTTGGCCACATGTCCAAAATTGTTACATTTGTAACATTCCACTTAAGTACTCAAAGATTCAAACCTGTTGTAACTTCTTCTTTGTATTTCACTAGGTCTTCTTGAGTAACCCCTTTGTGTATGACTCTCAAATTTGTTATTGTTCCTGTTGTTATCTCTGCAATTCACAACTTTATGTTGAAAATTATTACATGCATAACGTAAAAAAAAAAATATAGTTTGATACCTGGGATTTGAAGATCTTCTGAAAGAAGGTGCTCTTATGAATCCTTCATCTTCTTGAGGCCCATCTGCTTGATGTTGATTATGAAATATGAATCTTCTCTGTGGAGGAGTGTCCCTGTAATCTTCCTATCCCCTTTGATTGTTTCTGCATAGCTTTTTGGATTTGTTTCTTGCTCTGTTGTTTTGGTTCTTGATCCCTTTTATTTCTGATTGTATCCAAGTCCAGACTTGTTAAGATGATATTTTTGACTGCTGATAATGTCATCCAGAACTTTTGAGCTATTATGCATATTTTTCTTTTGAATATCCTTTCTTAGTGTGACAATCTCTGCTTCCAAGTTTCCAATGATCTTGTCCTTTTCTTCTAGTTGTTCTTTGAGTGCTTCTTCAATTCTTTTATCTTATTCTATTTGAACCTTCAATCTTGTGATCATTTGTTCTAGTTCTTGAGTGTCCTTTTTCTTGTCTAGTTCTGCTTGTAGTTTCTTGTTTCTTTTATTTTCTCTTCTGATAACTTCTATGGCACACATTAATTCTTCTCGATAGTCAACTTCTGCCTATTCAATTTCATCTTCGACTTCTTCATATCCTTCTTCGGCTTCTTCATATTATTCTTTGTCAGAATCGTTTACTTCCATGAATAGAACTCTTCCTGTATCACTGTCACTGATTTCATCTTCATCTGATGATGAGATGTCTTCTTTGATGCATAAGTTTTTCTTGAAGTCTTTCTTTGTAGTTTTTTTTCCTTTATATGTGTGTTTTCCTTTTGAGTAACCTTCATCATTTATATTTTTCTTATGAGGACATTTGTTAGCAAAATGACCAATACCATCACAATTAAAACAAATTAAAGGAATCTTACCTCTATACCTACCATTGGTTCCCTGGTTCAGTATTTTGACAAAGTCGGCCACTTCTTCGTCATCTTCCGAGACGTCACTGCTGCTGCTATATTTTTCTTGTTCCTTTTTATTTTTCTTTGATATTTTGGATGCTTCTTTTACATCTGGATTTTCCTGTTCAGTTCTCATTTCATATGTTGTGAAGATTCCATGAAGTTCATCCATGATTATTGAGTTCATATCCGATCTTTCTTCTAGTGCTGATATCTTAGAGTTGAATCTCATAGGAAGAGATCTTAGTACCTTTTGAACAATTACAGATTCTTTGATTTCTTCTCCCAATCCCATGATTTCATTCATTGTTTCATCAACTCTTAAGAACTAGGCTACAATATTCTCATCTTCCTTCATTTTTAGTTGTTCTAACTCGCCTCTGTAAGTTTGAAGTTTTGCTGCTTTGATTTTTGTATCTCGTTCATAAATATTTTGAAGCTTGTCCCAAATCTCTTTAGCAGATTTACAATGTGAAACTTTGGTGAATATTGTTTCACTAAGACCATTTAAAAGTGCATTTGTATCTTTGGAATTATTCTGACCAAGTTTCACTGCTTTGTCATTTGTTGGTGGAACTGCTGGTACTATGTATCCATCTACAATTGATTGCCAAATTTGAAACCCCCGTGCTTGTATATATGTATTCATCCTTATGCTCCAAAAATCATACTTCTGTCCATCAAAGTGTGGTATTCCATTTTTATGTGAGTTGGTACTCTCCATGATCTACCTTTCAGTGGTTAAACTGATTTCTGAAGGAACCTGCTTTGATACCAATTGTTGGATTACTGAGAGGGGTGGTGAATCGATAATAGCGTAATTATAATCCTTTTTCTCCAAATAATCCAAGTGTTATATCAATGTAGAATTATTATCCAATAATGAGCAATAAGAAATGAACAATCACACACATACACAGTACACCAGTGTTTTACGTGGAAACCCAAATCGGGAGAAAACCACATAATTCTTTTTCTTATATGTCTTGAAGAATTACATTCATTGGAAGCACCAACTTCCTTTGTTTTCCAGTTGCAACTAGAAGGAGGCTCCAACACCCTAGTTTCTCAGGCTACAACCTGAGGGAAGCTCCAACTCCCCAATTCTTTGGCTACAACCAGAAGGAGGCTACAACGCCCTATGTTATCCGACTACAACCACCTGTCCTTTCTGCGTCCAACCGCCCTGAGGTGGAAGTAGAATGATGGAACCACTGTCACACTATCACTATGAGATATACCATTGTAAACATGTACCAATAAACCTGAACCATGCATCAACCATGCATCAACCTGTACCATAAACAAGTGCATCAACCATGCACCAACCTGTACCAAACAATATGTAATCAACCTGTACCATAAAAAAGTGCAACCAACCATGTACCAGTCATGTTTTAAGTACTCATCAACTATGACTCATCAATATGTACCAACATCATCAACTATACACCTCATGTATGTGCCAACTCATCAACTACTTGTCTCAACCATGTACACAACTTGTACCTCAACCAAAATCCCTCATCAATTTCACCATCCAAATATGATTTGTAACTCTGTAATAGACCTACTATATATGATCACATACTTGCAAACCTTCCTTAACTTTAACAACAAGAGACTAACATTTTCATCAAACGTTTATTTAGTCTCATAAGACTAGTTTTGGATTAGTCAACAACCCTAACTTGAAATAATCATAACTTTGTACCTATAATGAATAAAGATCTAAACCTGATACATAGTGTTATTTAGTGTGTTTTATGCAATTCCTCTAGGTGTCACTACTTGGAACCTCTCAGGAAATGAGTTATATAAAAAATGACACACCTTGCTGAATTCTCACTTATTCTAGAGAGTGACCTTGTAGAGCATGCCCCGCACAGAATATTTGTTGAATTGATCTGAAAATGTTAAAAAGCATAATAAAGACTGTACTTTAACCAAAAAATTTGGTCTTACTAAATTTTGATATTTTATGAATAAGTTATGACACTTTTACCCGAAACACCTATTTTTGACTAGTTTCAGGACTAGCCACAAACCCTATTTTCCATGGAGTGTAACTCCAAGAATACAACGCCCCACAAGATAATTTTTTTACCACAGATACTTGGATATGTTTCCTCAATGGAATATAAATTTCATGGTCTGAATCATTCTATAAAAAAAGGTATTGTGAAAATGGTGAGATGACTTGAAAAAAAACATACCTTAGAAAGCATCATCAAAAGAATTTATCCTTCCTTGAATTCCGACCTTCTTTTCTTCACTTTCCTCAGAAATTTGGCTTAGATATCCTTTGGTTACCTCAGAAACCTATAGGTATTCAATATTATCAAGTGTGTGTTAGATGAGAGAGCCTTGCCTCTTATTTATACTCTCTAAGTAGCTTCCTTAAAAACATCTTCTAGGTCACTTTGCCCACTTTCCTTATTTTAGGGTTAACCCACTTCCAATTTCTCCATTAAATTTATTATTGAATTAATTTATTTTGTATTCACTTTGAATTATAGTACACTCATCAGTTCACTTTATTATTTACCTTTTAAAATATCTTAAACCACTTTGACTACTTTGACCTTTTGGGGCTTCTAGATGACATATGAGGGTCCTCCAACTTCGTAAAGCCATAACTCTCAAACCGTGAGGAGTTATGTGACGTTCTACATACCAACGGAAATGGAATGACATGTACTATCCATATAGAATAGTATTAATTTAAAATATATCAAAACTCATAACTTTATCCATCAAACAAACTTGGGTCCATTACCCAAACTTGGGTTCTCCAACTTCTCATGGCCATAACTCTCTAACCGTGAGGAGTTATGTGATGTTACACATACCACTGGAAATGGCATGACAAGAATTATCCATCTAGGATAGTTTCACTAAAAAATTCACTGGCGTTTATCTCATTATTCCACAAATAAGCATGGTTTCTCTAACCATACTTCTAGGATAACTCAATCCACAAAGCGTCTTCCCATGAGGGCTTTCACCATAAGGGGAAAAATTTGGAGTTATCCATTTCTACTTATTATCAACCATGAAAAGAAAATAACAAGTCATATTTACATCAAACAATCTTGGGTCCATTACCCAACCTTTGTGCTTGAGGGATTTCTTCAAGGGTTGACATCAATGAAAACCAACCTTAATCAACAAGTATTCCTTTTGTGGGTCAAGTTGTTTCCTGTGGAGGGTTGAGTTCTCACAATAAAATCAAGGGTGTTCAAAATAAAGCAATTTTCTGAGAGTTGGGAGCTTGGAGTGGCTAAGGGGATGAATTCCCTTCATCCACAAAGGTCTAATTGGTAGAAGACTTGTGTTACTATGTGAGTTGGTCGTTTTTCCTTGGAGAAAGACCCATTTCTTACATCCAGGAACAATTTCTTCCTACTGGACGATATATTTAAAAGGAGGAGGTAGTACAACTTGATTAAGACCAAGTTGGGACAACAATAGTATTGCTTGGAGGGAGAATATCTAAGCTTTACCATTCTATCAAAAAATAAGGAAATATATAAACAAAGAATGTCATGAAACTGTGAGTTATTATCATTGTCATTGATTAGTTATAATCTAGGAATGAATAATTAATTTTTTGTTACCATTTCTCTATTTTATCAGCAATGAGTTGTGGGATATTTTTATGCTCGTGTTCTATATCTTTACTGTAGAAAAAAGAAAATTTGGGTATCTTAAAATCATATGCAATCCACATAAATCACTTCAGAAAACCCTATTCGAACACACAACAGTATTAGGGAATTGTGACAGTAAAAGACATCCACAACCAAGTGTTTGACGAAAGTTAAGACTCATAAATTTTTTCATATTCCTATGGAAGTGAGAAGAAAGTGTGAAAATAGTGTTTATTCCATCACAATGGTATTGTAAATGTGTTGAACCTACACATAATAGATCTAGCTGGGAATTGACATACACAGTTGTAGAGAAAATAGAAGAAAAAGAGAAGCATGAGAGAAAGAATGGAAGAATTCTCATTAATCGAATGAATAATTTATAGTTTACACATGATATACTCTGTATAACTCAACCAATGCGCACTGGAGGAGAAGCCAATGCACCATAGTGGTGGTCTAGAGTGATTTGGACACACACCAATAGTTACAGGAGTAAACTGCCACCTAGTCTAGTCTCTCGAGCAGTTATGGGAGTGAAATGCCACCTAGATGAGTTAACTAGTCTATCGGTCTTCAATTAATTGACTGAAACAACGTGAAGTGAGGAGGATATCATGGAATCATGGGTAATGCGTTATTCTGGTGATGATCCCAAGGACAATGCACATTAGATGGTGATGATCCCAATGTTTCATGGTGACAATACCAATGTTGTTGAAATTACTAAGACAACTTAGAGGGGGGGTGAATTAGTTGTTACTATGCTTAAGCAATTTTAAGTCAATTAAACCATTTTTAATATTTCTCCAAATGACCATCAATATTATACAATATATGAACAACATAAATAATGAGCATCACTCACACATAAGATATACACAGAGACATATTTTCATGAGGAAACCCATAAAGGGAGAAAACCTCTTCTTCTTCGAAATGATAGGTAGTCTTTTAAGTTCTGTACATCATCTATAATTGAGCACCAACTCAATGTGAGGCTACTACCTTTGTTTTAAAATCTCCAACTTGTTTGAGAGAACCAACTCTCTGGTTTCTCTAGCACCCACTAGAAGGAAGAAACAACTCCCTAAGTGTTCCAGCACCAACTGGATTGAAGCACCAACTTCCAGTCACACAGGCACCAACATGTATAACAGAGAACAACTGTTTTCCCTTGCACCACCCTGCCACCTGTTGACGGGTGAAACAGTCCATCCGTCAACTGGGAGAGTGGAACCGGTCCGGTGATGTCTAAATAACCCAAGCCGTTTGGTATGGACCACCCTGACGAGTTTAACGACTCCGTTGGCCGCTCTGAGGTCTCGTAAGGAAACCAAAGAGAGAGTGATCTGAGCTAAATAATCTAAACTAAGGAAACTAGAAACTAATAAAACAAACTAAAATAAACTAATCTAACTAAATAAAAGAAATCAAACTAAAATA
>ML834880.1:6152-24324 GCA_009831015.1 Picea engelmannii
ATATATATTATAAACAAATTGTCGTGTATTCCTTAATCTTTAATTTATAGAATAAAGAAAATGAATAATGGATTCTCTTTCCATAAATTTATTAATCCCTACCGCCTCTACCATTAATAAAAAGTTACGCATGTAAAAATAAAGGGAAAACATTAATGAGCGCATTTACTTTTTGAGTTTAAAAAAAAAAATAAAAAAATAAAAAAATAAAAAGGAAGAGGGGGGAAAACCTAAAAAAAAGAGGATTTAGGGTTAGAGACTGCATAAAAGAAAGGGAGAGGGGGAAAGAGGGGAGAGCTGCTATGAGGTATTGTTATGCTGCCCAAATTTCAAACTGGACTGATTGCTTGTAGGAGTTGGGGATTTTCTCAGCTGATTGAGTGGTAGCTCAGCCTTGGAGGCGAGCTGGGAAGCTAGGTTACTGTCTGGATTGTGTGTGGCCCCTTTGCGGCTCGGGGGGCTGAGGGGGAAACAGAGTACCCCTAGCATTTGGCTGGGAGGTACCGGTGTAGTCTCTACGGCGGCAAGCGGGAGCAGAACGGAGCAGGAGCAACGCGGAGCGCACAGACGTCATCAAGTGGGCGATAAGGCAAGGTACGCTCCTCTATTTTGTGGAGTAGAATGGTTACTGTATAAACTTGTAGTTTTCAGGGTTATTGTATAACTTGTTTATAAACTGTAGTTTCAGTGGTTATCGTTATTCTGGCACTTGTTGTTGTGGTTCCAATGGTTTGTGTTCTGGCGATTTTACCCCAATTCGTTCTCTGGGGGCGAAATCATGGACTGAGCGTTTTATTTTAATTTACAGGGGGCATTCAGTTGTGGGCCTCTCGTTTTATTATATTACTATCCTTTGCTGCAAAATTACTGTCTTTTCGTTTTTAAATCACTGTCATTCTTTAAAAAAAAAAACTACTATCATCTCGTTGTAAATTGCTGGTATTTCGTTTTCTGACGATCCGTCTTCGATTCTCGTGGGTTGGGGGCAGATTCGGCTTGTTTGGGGTCTTCTGCTGTCGGGGCAGTTCCCAGGTCATTCCTTGTTGTTTGCTTGCCAGTGTTAATAGGCGAGGAGGCATTGTTTACCTCCTACCGTGCGTGCAAAATGGATAGAAGCCGTAGATGCTCTTGTTATCGCTTACAATCCCTTGCGATATGTTATTTAAAACCCTAGCCCTAAGTCGACATCCCCGTATTTCTGGTAGATCTTGTAAATAATTTCTCAGTACATCGGCATTGTTTACTTCGTAGGTTATGTGAATGTTGGGATCGAAATCGCAGATGCGTGCGGGCGGGATGAGTTCTGGATAGAGTTTGGTCATTGTAAATCATTTATTTATTATGGTTCTCTTTCTTATACCTGTATGGCAATGACCTGTTTCGGGGAAGTCTCTTCGTGTTTATTTGGCTTCTGAACCCACAACGAAGCACACCCAGGCCTCGACGCTTGTTACAGTCGGAGATGTATTTTACTATATACTGTTGAGTGGTTAGAGCTATTTTTTTCCGTGAAAGAAAAAACCACAACGGAAACTCCCCATAAAGTCCTCGCTCAGTCCGAGAGAGTGCAGTCGCAAAGGGTACTCTATCTCTTTTCGAAATTTTCTTCTAAATAAAATTTGACCTTTCGATCCACTTGGATTTTTAAAATATTCAAATAAAAGGAACTGAACCCTTCGTTCCACTTGGGTAAACCAGAGATTTCTCCTTGCATGCACTCTTAGATTTTCCTTTGATTCTGACTTGACCACGCGTCGGTAGTTATGGATGCCAGTTGCCGAATTTCACCTGACGTGGCAGACTGGTTCGGCCGCTGTTCCCTAGGGTAGTTAATAACTCACAAGGCTTATTACGGTTCAGGTAGGTAAGGCTCTGCAAGCATAAAGTGATTTCCAGGAAGTGTGGGCATTGGCCAACCTTTATATGTTTTAATGGGTAAATCCAACAAGTTAGATCCATTTGAAACTCTAATGAAGTTAGCGTATGTGAGTAGTTATATTCTAACCATGAATTCAGGGAGGTTGTTGAGGCAAAGAGTGGCCTAGAATCCGCCAGTTCCAAGAATGAAGGTTGCCAGAAAATAAGAAGGCGACAATCGTGAATTGTGCCTAAGAAATCTGCGGCGAAAAAATAATAATAAATGGATACCATACGTACTCAGTTATGTAGTAGGTAAGAATAGTGTTGCTGAGTTGTACAGGAAAATTGCATAAGACCGAATAATGTCTGGAAGCTTGTTGGCACCGACTCTCACGACCGATTTAAGGCACATACCCTTTGAAGCTGATTGATTTGGGCGTTTGCTGAACGTTTTATTTTTGGGCTTTGTCATGGGTAAATCCAACATAAATCCAACCTTTATAGGTAAGGCTCTGCAAGCATAAAGTGAATTCCAAAAAACGTGGGCATTGACCAACCTTTATATGCTGTTGCATTGTATGTTGACGATGTTTTATTTATTGTCGTTTTAAAAAAAAGGGGTTGTTAAGATTAAACACTGTCACTTTACTAATTTCTATTTATACATTGTCCTTCTAAATATTGCTATTTTCGACCTGGTTCGTTCAAGATTGTTGTTGTTACATAATGTCAATTTCCTTGTGATGTCGTGAGGGTATTTTTAAATATGAGGTTATATATAAACATGATGACGAACTGTATATATTGACATTGAGTTCTGCTTTTAAAATTTGTCATGGAACATATATCACTATTTATATATTGTCTTTTAAATGGATACCTTTAAATCTGACTTTTAAATATGGTCATCTTTATGCATGGACAACTTATAACCGGGATGTCACATTGTTATTTTAATTGACTTTAATTATAATATGAGGGTACCTTTATATGTTGACAATGAGTATTGTCTTTTAAGCCTTGTCATTTAAAAGAAATATATCTCTATTTTATATATTGTCCTTCTAACCGTCGATGACTTTATAAGTGACCAATTTTTAAATATGGGCATTTTTACCATGGACAGATTTTAATCCATGATGTCTCATTGTTATTTTATTTAAGACGTTGGTTATAATTATGAGGTTATCTTTGTATATTGACCTTAGTATAAGGGTATTGTCGCCACATAGTATAGAGTGTAGTTGGGTAGATAACTTACAAGAAGGAATGGCGTAGTTATCATTGTTTTGTTAAAGAATTTAGGATCTTAAGTGAGGTCGAATTGTGAGATCTCCTGTTTTTTGAATGTTTCTATCTAGTAAGGTCATTGTGAATCTTATGGTTGTAGCATATAAGAGGGTTGTAATTGTAATATATTGTTTTGAAGTATGTAATTGTATTGTTCATGCCACCTAAATAAATTGCATTGTTAGAGTCGATATCATTTGCTATGTACGATCATTGTTTTTATTTTAGGTAATGGTAATTAGGAATGTAATGATATGGTTATCTAATTGTACTGTTAGTGTAAACTATCGTTATTGATAAAACATGTATGGTGGAATGTCCTGGATTCACGTACAATACATTACTCGGAGTTAGCGAATGAGGGTTGTGGTTCATTTAAATAATGTTGAATTTGGGGTTTCGTTGTCGGATGTCCTTTGGTCACGCGCCTTCCGTAAGGGACGTAATTGTTCTTCTTATTTATGTTGTACTCGATTGTAATCGGTTAGTTGCTTGGTCTGTTGTGTCGGGCGGGATGTAGATACCTCCATGTTCCTCAGAACAGTCGCCAGCCCTGAGACCTTAAATGGTTAAAATCGATGGGAACTTGGGCTTGAGCGTTGCTTATGTGTCTTGGAGGTCCTAACCATTGCAGGGTAGGAAGGCGAGTAGCCAGTTCTACTTATCGTCGTGTGATCGTCGTTATGCATGCAGTTACTTGTCACACGTCATTGTTGTCTTTTTATGTTCATCGTGGTTGCGTCTTGTTCGTCGTCGAGTGGCGACGTAGAGTCTAGAGTGTCTGTTACTTCTACACGCGTGCACACACCTTAACACAAAAAAAAAATTGCACCTGTTATCAGAGTTGTGGTCATAACGAGGAGGGTCATTACACTTGCAAGTTTTGAGTTTTGAATTGGTTTATGGTTCTATTTTCCATGTCCTGTATTGATCTGAATTTAGTTGTTGTCTTAAGGGAAATCTAGAAGCATTTCTCCCTTTTGCTGATAACTTGATTTTTCATTCTGTTTTTAGGTAGATGTAGTGTTCAATTATTTAACCAGAATCAAATCGTGGTGCGAGCTTGACTCACAACTTGCTGTGGATTTTTTTTTCCCTGTATTCGTGCCTCCCTGACGTTTTTGTTCCCTTGGTTTATCTCTGTGTGTTGACAGTCAATGATTTGTGCTGGAATCCCATACTCGTTGGGTATTTCACTGTAGGTCATGAATCACCCATTTTTCTTGTTGCTGAGTACAATTCAACCGGAGGAATTATTGGAAAATTTATGTATGTACTACACCTCAGGCAATTCCCTTTATGCTTGTTGGAACTTTTAAAACCGTTTAAGTCCTACAGGAATCTCGTGGTATGTTCATCAGAGTCACTTTGTTGGCACTCCTTGAGGTCTTATTGTTAGCCTCAAACACCTGGATTGATGTTCCCTTACCTTTAACCTCTACCTTTTGGCTGCAACTCATACCCTTACCAATTTCTTATTGCCTATATTCTTTTTATTTCAAAATTTTTCGTTATCAGAAATTGCTCTGTAATAGGGTCTGGATGGAGGACTAGATGAAGGTCCGAATTGAGGACTAGATTAAGGTTCAGATTGAAAGCTAAATCATTTTTTCACGGGTTTAG
The DNA here is from genome assembly GCA_009831015.1 of Picea engelmannii. Taxonomy (NCBI): domain Eukaryota; kingdom Viridiplantae; phylum Streptophyta; class Pinopsida; order Pinales; family Pinaceae; genus Picea; species Picea engelmannii. The sequence continues at coordinate 10,926 of ML834880.1, forward strand.
GGGTTGGAATAAATTCCAGAACTCTTCCTTTGGATTCTTAAATCGGATTGTAGCTTAACATCTAATTACCTATTAATTGTTACATTAGATTGGTCATTCTTAACTCCTTTAATGAAATTGAGAAAGGTAAACACACTCATATTATGTAAGAATAAGTTATGGTCTTCCTTGAATTTATTTAATGGATATGTAAGCTGTCGAATTCTTATTTATTGCTTACGTTGATTTTATTAGTTTTATAAATGGGTACATGATGAAGGATAACATGTTAACTTATTATATTGTTTAAGCATGGCTGATCTCCTTTTAATGCTTAGTTGGATACACAAAGTAACATGGTGTCCTTATGTGACGGGTGATGATTGATCTTCTTATGGATCCCTTAGACATGAGTTTACCTTAGACTTGTTGATTGTAATTACACTTATGATTCTTAATTTTTATATATAGCACTGCCTTATACAAATTCACTTAATCATTATTGAAGGATGGATTGAGTAGATTAGATTAGACCCGGCACTATGATGATTTATCTTGATGTTAACTGATGATTTTCATTATGAGATGAATTGAGCGATTTATGATTCATGTTGTGATGCGTCATTATTAAAAGAATGCATTGGTTATGGGCTACTATTATTGTGTTAATGCGTCGATATAGGTATCGTTATTCATTGCAAAGTTGTACCAACTTATGTCGTTTAGGTTGTTAATGTGTTAATATTGTTCATTAATATGTTAGATGATGTGGCATTGATGTCGTTATTAATTGTGATGTATATTTCCTAATGCAAAATTAATTTTTTTAACTTGTTGTATGTTGCTTTGGTTGTTATAACGAAGGGTCATTACATCAAATAACTTGTTCGTTAAGGCCCAAATGTTACAAAATCATTGTAGAGGTTGAATGACATTACTTGAAATTAGGAGTGGCTTTGATGAGTCATGAATGCAATCAAGGGGTAACTAGAAGATTTTTTTCTCTTGTGACTCTTATCACAAATAACAGTTTCACAAGATGGTATATGTGGTTCTCCACAGACAGTTGACCAAAGATTCTTCCCACATTTTTCTCTACTCACTCACATTTGATGATTATGGTGCTTTACATACACGAGGTACAATATTTCATTGCTTCATATTTGGTGTTAATGTCTTGTGTACTTGTCATGAAAGTGGTGATCATTGGTTGAGTTCGATAATGGATCATGATGCTTTAAATTTGTGTTTTTTTCCTTGCTTTACTTTGGTGATAATCAACAAAGTCACCGACTTAACAAGATTTGTGACCTCAAAACAAGAACTCTAGACCTTAAAACCCATATTTTTGCATAAAAAACATGAAAATCAACCCCCACATCAAAAAGTGGTGCTACCGGTAGCACCATTTTTTCTAACTTGGGTTAAAATTACAACACTTTTCAATCACGGCCTTCAAAACTCATATAGTTTCTCAGAAAAACCTTAAAATCAACACCTAAATACAAAAGTGATGTTGCCTGAAGCAAAATGTTTTTTTCTAAATGTTAAAATTATAGCTCATTTGAAATCTTATTTCTAATAGCTGGTACCATTAAAACCAAAACCTAAAAATCAACCATCAAATTGAAAAGTATTGCTACCAGTAGCACCCATGCTAAAATTGGGGTATTAAAATGGTAATTTTTTTTAAAGTGGTATACAAAATCATCACTACTGTAAATAAAATCATAAAATCAAGCCTTAAATGCTTACTTTTAAAATCTTAGTTTATCACTCCAAACACAAGATAATATATAATGCCATGAAAATATCACCCTATACTTTAAAAATTCAACATCACTTCCAATTTTTTTTTTTACTTTTAATTAAAAAAAGTCAATACAAATTATATTGAATGAAACATAAATTATTTCTTAAAAATATTGTTACATTGTCCATATTCAAAACATATGAGCTAAGCAATTTTATTATATTCTCCATAATCAAAACATATAATTCATAAAACATAGAAATGATTCATAAATTCATGTAAGATCACATGTAAGTTAGAATGCTCATTTCTAGTTACCATACAAACATCATATGGATAAAAAATACATAAAATGTTTCATACACTTATTCAAATTGACTCATAGATTTTGAAATACCATCTGAGTGTACATTGTCTTCAGATGAATGATTGGATTAAGATGTATATGATACATACTTTTCTCTATTATCGATGAATGCACCATCTGAGTCTACATGCATGCCCAACATTTCAGATGTCAAAATCCTTTTAGATCTACGACTAGGTTCAACGGATTCCCATCTTGCAGTTATTTCTTGTGGTAGAAACCTCTTGATAATATTTGTGGTCCTAGAGAGAATATTTCCTCTCTTTGTCAAATTGAAGTCATAAAAAAGTATGCCAACATTGTCTAATTTTAAGAGGTCAGTGCAGCGACGAGTTGTATTTTGACCCTTTGTTTTTCTCTTTCTACTGACATGTTTCTCAGCGACCATCTCTGGCTTGTACACACCATTGAATGGGTGTGTACTTGTTCCATACCAATGCACTTCAATTGCTATAATATATTCAATTTCTTTATCAATCTCTATAAACAACGTTATCGACTTAATGAGAACTGTGATGTAATATACCAGATATAAAATGTATGCAGAACAAAAGTAAAATGCTAGTAATGGCAGAATAACAACAGTATAACCAGAACATTCACCACAATAATACTAAAATGATATAAGAATAACAACATAAATAGCACTTTGAATCTGAAAGCAATGTTCACGGGCCTCTTCGAGGGGGCAACCTCCAGTTGAGCAGAGCTCTATTACAATAATATCCAAGCTAGGGTTCTCATACCCTTGACTCCTATTTATACTAAAAAGAAGCATCTAGAGGAAGATCCTTCTAGAAGTGGAAGCTTCTATTAGGTCTTATTACATCCACCTTATTCTATTTTATTGAAAGGCCTTATTAATATTGACCTTTATTACATCTGAATATATTGTTCTACCTATGTGCGGGTTAGGACCCTAACATGTCCGCCCCCTTAAAAAAAACCTTGTCCTCAAGGCTTGAGATGAGGAGATTGTTGTAGAATGGTAGTTGGTTCCCAAGTGGCGTCTGCTGGAGTTGTATCTTTCCACTGGAATAACACTTCCTTGATGGTTCTCTGACGTAGGTGACGCTCACGCTGGTCCAAAACTGCTTCTGGTTGTAGCCAAATGGATCGTTCTTCAGCTAACTCTGGAAGGTTGGTTTGAATTTGGCACTTAGCTCCAATCACCTTCTTTAAGCATGAAACATGAAAAACAAGATGTAGCTTCGAATGGCTGGGAAAAGCTAACTGATAGGCGACTTGTCCCACACGCTTGAGCACGATATAAGGACCATAAAATTTGGGCGCTAGCTTCTGAAAATGCTCGACCTTGAGGGAAGTTTGCTTGTAAGGTTGCAGTCAAAGAAACACCTAATCCCCTTCTGCAAATTGACGTTCAGAGCGACCTTGATTTGCTTGTTGCTTCAAGTGATTCTGTGCCATGACCAAATTCTCTTTGAGGGTACGGAGAATGGCCTCTTGAGCTGTAAGTGTTAGGTCAACCGCTTGGACCTTCGAGTCACCTGGTAAGTATGAGAGAACTGAAGGTGGCTTCTGTCCATATACCGCTTCAAAAGGAGTCATGCGTGTAGCTATATGGTATGAAGTGTTGTACCACCATTCAGCTAGGGGTAACCATTGAGCCCACTGACTTTTCTTTTTTGAGGAAAAACACGTCAAATATGTTTCCAAACACTTGTTGACAACTTCCATTTGGCCATCAGTCTGGGGATGATAAGCTGTGCTGAGATGCAATTCTGTGCCTTGTATCTTGAACAGTTCTTGCCAAAAATTGCTTGTGAAAGTTGGGTCGCGATCATAAACAATAGAGTGCGACATGCCATGAAACTTGAAGACCTGATTCATGAAGATTTGAGCCACCGTGGATGCTGTAAACGGGTGTTGAAGGGCACATAAATGAGCATACTTGGAAAGGCGATCAACAACCACCATGATGACGGATTTATTTCCCGATTTTGGTAAGCCGGTAATAAAATCCATAGAGATATCCTTCCAAATAGCAAGTGGAATTAGGAGTAGTTGTAGTGTGCTTGGCGATTTGACTATTTCTCCCTTGTTGCGTTGACACATGTCACATTCAACTACAAAATTATGAATGTCCTGTTTCATACCATACCAGAAAAAAGAACGTTTGATCCTGTCATAGGTTTTGGTGAACCTGGAGTGCCTTGCTGTGGGTGTAGCATGAAGCTCAGAAAGTACCGTGGATTTAAGCTTTGATTGTTTACTTAAATACAAACGGCCTTTGTATCGAAGTTCCTCATGGAGCCAAGAGTACCCTGGGGAAGCTGGAGCATTGGACTGCAATTGTTGGATCAACTGCAAACTTCTGGGATCTTGTAGCCATTCCTGGAAAACGGCTTGGAGCCAATCTGGTACACTGAATGAAAGATAAAAAAACGATCCTTCATCTTCATATTTTCGAGAAAGTGCATCCGCAACCACATTGTCTTTTCCTTTCTTATAAATGATCTCATAATCATATCCGAAGAGTTTAGTCACCCATTTTTGTTGTTCTGGGGAGGAAATGTGTTGTTCTAGAAAATACTTGAGGCTTTGATGGTCTGTTTTAATTTGGAACCGTTGCCCCAATAGATAAGGACGCCATAGATCCACGGCATGCAGAATAGCCAACATTTCCTTTTCATAGATGGATTTTCCCAGATTTCTTTCAGATAGTTTCTTGCTGGTAAAGGCCAAAGGTCAACCCTCTTGCATAAGGACAACACCAATTCCTTTCCTTGAGGCATCACATTCCAACACAAAGGTCTTTGTGAAATCGGGAAGGGCGAGGAATGGAGTGGTGCACTTGGCCATCTTCAAGGTTTGAAAAGCTTGAGCAACGACTGCAGTCCAAGTGAAAGAGTTCTTTTTGAGGAGAGCAGTGAGAGGTGCTGCAATCTTCCCATAATTCTTAACAAACTTGCAATAATACCATGTTAAGCCTAGAAATCCATGCAAGATCTTAAGAGAATTTTGGTGAGGCTAGTCTTGCATAGATTCAATCTTTTTAGGATCCACCCTGACGCCATCTTTGCCAACCAGATGACCCAAGTATTATACTTGTAAGGTGCCATAAACACATTTAGGCTGTTTCAGGAAAAGTTGGTGTTGAGAGACTAGATGGAGAACTCGATCCACATGGGAAAGATGGTCTATCCAGGTTTTGTTATAGATGAGGATACCATCAAAGAAAACTAAGACAAAATGGCGGAGAAAAGGACGGAAGACATGATTCATGAGGCTTTGGAAGGTGGAAGGGGCATTACACAAGCCAAAGGGCATGACCAAAAACTCATAGTGGCCCTCATGAGTTCTAAAGGTAGTCTTGGGAATATATGCCTCTTTCATATGTATCTGGTGGTAGCTCGAACGAAGATCCAGTTTAGTGAAGAATTGGGCACCACTCAATTCATCCAGGAGGTCATCAATGACAAGAATGGGGAATTTGTCTTTGATGGTAAGTTTGTTGAGGGCACGGAAGTCATGACACATTTGCCAAGAACCTTATTTCTTTAGGACCATGACCATAGGAGATGAATAGGGGCTCGTACTAGGGCGGATAACACCTGCATTAAGGATTTCCTGGACCATTTTCTCAATTTCATTTTTTTGGGGAAAAGGGGTGACGATACAGATGGATATTTGGAGGAAGGCTTCCTGGTACAAGGGGAATGGAATGATCATGAGCACCACGGGAAGAAGGGAGGCCTTGGGGAGTGGAAAAGACCAATTGATGTTTAGAAAGGATGGCTTGGAGGTCTTGCGGTATGGAGGGTGTCTCTGTTGCTTATATGGCATGGAGTTGGGCGATAACACCAGAATGACCCTTTTTGAGCAGCCTTTCCATGCGATGGGAACTAATGATCTCAGATGAACCGACGTTGATGCCTTGGAACTTATATTGGTGGTCCTCCTGGTCAAATTGCATGGTTAAGTCTTTAAAATCCATGAGAATGGGACCCAAAGTCCTTAGCCAGTCTGCACCTAGCACAATGTCACAACCTCCCATGTCAATAGAAAACATATGGGATTTCAGGTGGTAGTCACCAATTTGGAGACACACATTTTCACAACACCCTCCACATTTCATGGAACCACCATTAACAATCATGATTTGAAAATTATTGACGGCATGGATGTAGCAATGAGTTTCTTGGGCAATGCGGCGATGAATACAATTATGGGTGCTGCCACTATCAACCAGAATGATGACCTTTCGATGCTTGATGTAACTGATTAGCTTGAGGGTTTGGGGAGCGGAGAAGCCAGTGAGAGCATTGAGGGAAATGACTGATTCTACTTCGGGAGGGTCTGAGGGAGGGGTTATGTCAGTGGATTTAGGTGATTCAGACATAGAGGGAGTTTCTTCATCTTCTTCCGAAATCTCCTCGGAGATGGCCATAAAAAGATTTTGTTCTTTACACTTGTGGCTCGGGAAATATTTGTCATCACAGTTATAACAAAGGCTTTGAGTTGGCATTCAACCATTTTCAGCCCGGGTCAATTTTTGGATCTTTAGTGGAGTAGAGAGAGTAGTGGGATTTACTGGTTTAGGGTGAGGGATGAAGGAGGGTTTGTGGTTTTGAGAAGATACAACCTGTTGTGCTTCTTTATCTCTTTTGGTAGCCTCCACCCAACTCTCAGGCCGAACCATGAGGACATGGGCCCAAATTTCATCCTTGAGGCCGCTGATAAAACACTCTCAGAAAAAGGCATCAGACATGCCCTCTGTTCTAAAATCCAGGCGCTCAAAGACAGCTATAAAGTATTCCACTGTTTCTAATTGTTTCAGCTTTGTCAAATGGCCCAAACAATTGGTGTCAGTGTCAAAGCGTTCATAAAGATCTGCCACAAATTGTGTCCAAGCAATATACCCTTGACGAGAATTTTTTCTCCATTGCCACCATTGCCAATGTTCTTGATCTAGATGGAGAACACCATACCAAAGTTTGGCCAAGTCATATGTAATGCTATATAAAGAGAAGTATTGTTCCATTTGGGTTACCCAACCAGTGGGGTCTGAGCCATCAAATTTGGTCACATCCACCCGTGGAAGGCGTAGGTCACGTTGAAAGTGATGGTTCTGCAAGGTATGGGAATGAGAGGAATTGTCACCTTCAATATGTGGGGGTGAGGAAGAGGAAGGGTTATCTCTAGGAATATGCAGTTTGGTGTAGAGTACCGAAAAGAATGATTCAAGCTGGGTGGTGAGGTCCTTTTTGATTTCGCCCATTGAGGACTGCATGATTGTATTGATGGCGGCGACATTGGCACTGAATTGTTTCACTTCTTGTTGGGTCTCAATGAGACCAGATTGCAAGGTGTTGAAGCGAGCTTCCAAGTCTTGGCTACGAGTATGGACCATGAGGATAGGGGAACTGAAAAGGGGTGGGCGGGGTAATTTTTTTTTTCCGAAAAAATGATATGGATGAATGTGATAAGGGCGAAGAGATGAATCCAATGGAATAGGTCTAAAATAATGGTGAAAAAATTTCCAGACTTCTATTTTTTATTTTTTATTTTTTACGGAGTTATACTCCAGTCTGAAGAATACTGCAGAGAGGAAATGCCCAAATGTTTAACCAAAAAGAAATGTGTATTTACTTGGCAACCCGAACACAGTTGCACGACAATAGATCTTGTCTGTTTTAATTTGTTTATGTTTCTGTCCCCAAGGGTTAGGTATTCAAGGGTTCTATAGACAATGGTTTGCCCTGTTCTATAGCTCTCTAATATACGTACGGAGTCCAACAGTAGTAATCGACCCAATATCTCAGGGCACTAACTGAGGAGGATAGACCGTACCCTTAGCAGCACTACCCTACTACCCATGTACTAGAGAGTATCTTCCCGAGTGTTGTTCTCGGTGACACTATAGAAGTTAGGTGGCTGATCGGTTTATCTAAAGAGGGCTTCAGATAATCTAGGTCGATCCGTACAGAGGTGTTGTCTGATGCGCTACCACTAGAAGGGGTACCAACAGGGGTTACAATGGTGGCCAACAGATGTGCGCTTAAGTAGCACTTGTATTTCCTGCGTGTATGAATCCCTCAACCGTGGGTTTATGCGCGTAACGACAGATCTCTGTGGCTTAAAGACGTCGGAATACGTCTCTACCCTGAAAAAAAATTTAACCCACACTTTCTACCGAGGAAAGTGCTCTGATACCACTTGTAATATACCAGATATAAAATGTATGCAGAACATAAGTAAAATGCTATTAATGGCAGAATAACAACAATATAACCAGAACATTCACCACAATAACACTGAAATGATATAAGAATAACAACATAAATAACACTTTGAATCTGAAAGCAATGTTCATGGGCCTCTTCGAGGGGGAAACCTCCAGTTGAGCAGAGCTCTATTACAATAATCTCCAAGCTAGGGTTCTCATACCCTCGACTCCTATTTATACTAAAAAGAAGCATCTAGAGGAAGACCCTTCTAGAAGCAAAAGCTTCTATTAGGTCTTCTTACATCTGCCTTATTCTATTTTATTGAAAGGCCTTATTAATATTGACCTTTATTACATCAGAATATATTTTTCTACCTATGTGCAGGTTAGGACCCTAACATGTGACCTCAAAACAAGAACTCTGGCCCCAAAAACCCATATTTTTGCATAAAAAACATTAAAATCAACCCCCAAGTAAAAAAGTGGTGCTACCGGTAGCACAATTTTTTAAAACATGGTCAAAATTACAACATTTTTCAAACATGGTCTTCAAAACTCAGATAGTAGCTTAGAAAAACCTTAAAATCAACACCTAAAAAAGAAGATGTTTTTGATTTTTTTTTTCAAAACTTGAAAATTTTAGATAATCTAAAATCGTACTTTTAGCACTTGGTACCATTAAAACCAAAACCTCAAAATCAACCATAAAATCGAAAAGTACTGCTACCGATAGCACCCATTCTAAAATTGGGGTATGAAAATGACACACTTTTATAAAGTGGTAAAAGTACTCATCAATATTGTAAACAAAATCATAAAATCAACCTTAAATGTTTACTTTTAAAATCTTATTAACACTCAAAGCACAAGGTAATACATAATGCCATGAAAATATCACAATATACTTTAAGAATTCAAAGTCACTTTTTAATATTTTTTTTACTTTTAATAAAAAAAAGTAAATACAAGTTACATTGAATGAAACATAAATGATTTCTTAAAAGTATTGTTATATAGTCCATATTCAAAACATATTAGCTAATAAATTTTATTATGTTATCCATAATCAAAACATATAATTCATAAAACATACAAAAAGATTCATAACTTCATGTAAGATCATATGTAAGTTCAATTCTCATTTCTAGTTACCATACACACACCATATGGATAAAAAAATACATAAAATGTTTCATACACTTATTCAGATTGACTCATGGTTTCTGAAATACCATCAGAGTCTACATTGTCTTCGGATGAATGATTGGATGAAGATGTAGATGATCCATACTCTTCTCTATTGTTGATGAATGCAGGATCTGAGTATACATGCATGCCCAACATTTCATATGTCAAATGCCTTTTAGATCTATGACTAGGTTCAACAGACTCCCATCTTGCATTTATTTCTTGTGGCAACAACCTCTTGATAATCTTTTTTGTTTTGGAGCGAAGAGTTCCTCTCTTTGTCAAATTGAAGTCATAAACAAGTATGTCAACATCATCTAATTTTAAGAGGTCAATGCGACGATGAGTTGTATTTTGACCCTTTCTTTTTCTCTTTCTATTGACATGTTTCTCAACCACCATCTCTGGCTTGTACACACCATTGAATGGGTGTGTACTTGTTGCATACCAATGCACTTTAATTGCAATAACATCATCATTTTATTTCTCAATATTTATAACCTTTTCAATCCAGAAAGGATAACCATGTGGATCTTCAGTCGCTAAAACTACAATCATGCTACCCTCATTAATATCTTGTACTGAACCCCTGTAAAGGTCTTCCATGGCTTCACATTGTGCACACGACCTTCATGAACCAATATACATTTCTCTTTCATCTTTTTGTGTAAACTCAATAGCACCTTGAGATTCTTGTTGAACTTCAAAAATGTTTGTTTCTTCAACTTCATTTGGCATATTTTGTGCTCAATGAAATGGAATCTTCAACATTGTATCTTCATTTGTTGAACTTGAAATTATGTCACTTTGACTATTGAAAAAATACTCCCACCAAACATAATCAACAACATCAAAGTACTCATATGTATCCTTAATGGACTTTTTTATTTTTTCAGGGCATTTAGAATAATCTACATCTTTATTACCCCTTTTTGCATTATGAATTTTAGCAACTGATTGCAAAAATAATAACTTTGATGCAAATATTGGATGATCTGGAATGAACTTAAAAAATGTTAACCCTAATGAAGGCCCCCATTCTGTAGTAGTTGAATACTGCTTTACCTAAATAAGTGTTTTCCCGTCAATTTTTTGGAAACAAAATTAATGTTGGAAGCTAATGTCATTAAGTTTCTCAATACATTTTTCTTCACGATGCGATCCCTGAATAAATCTTGGCATGTCAACAATTTCTTCTAATATATGAAAAACATGCTCTCGAATGTATGCTTTTTTAATACATTCAATCAATGATGGTAGGCTTCCAACATTTTTCCTCTTCAATTTTACTGAAAAATGACCGAATATTTGATCAATATGATCACGAGTGTGTCAAACAAGAAGGAAACCAACTTTTACCTTTTGAAAGATTCCCATTTCAACAAGCATGCTTAGATATCCAAACACAATTTGATTTTTATTTTCATGACTAGTGTTGTCCAACTCTAGATAAAGAACTTGAGGAAGATTTCCAGACCAGTGAGTGAGCACAGGATGAATTATGGTGATGGTCAAATTTGCATCATTATGAATATTTGGAGCTGTGAAGTAAACCCTTGGACACATTTTTCCATTGAAAACCATACAACCAACCAAGTGAAACTGAATGAAATTCTCTTCCTGTAAATTTTTGGGTGTACGAACAAAATGTGGTAGAAGTGTTTTCTTTTGGTCCATGCCATCAATTATCATACCTAAATGTTTGTTTGGAGCATCAGAACACTTCTTATGATGTTTGTACAACTTTTGTATTTCACTTGATTGTTGATTCCGATGTTCTTGAAGTGCTTTGACTATGGAATCTGCACATGACATAAAATGAAAATATTGATCATATGTTTTCATAGTTGATAACTATTCAATTTAAAAAAAAAATAAAAAAATAGTAAATACATGCCTCTTTCTACCCCTTCATATTTATCTTTTCTTGATTTAAGAGTAGCACATATATTACAAATCCCCATCTTTGACTTCTTAGGAATACAGACATTGTTGAATTGTTTCTTCCATATTCTTGTAAAATATGCATATGTAATAAAATTATCATTTCCTTCAACACCTTCAACATATCCTTTGTACAAGTTGTAGATTTCCCTCCTTGAGAAATTATCTGGAATATGTATTGTGTCTCTATTTGGAATACACTCTCCATGTTTGGAAAATAAATCATGCATCCATGACAATGCAATGTTTGTCAATGGCTCACTCTCTCGTCTATGATGTACCTTTGAATAAAATGAAGGATGTTTTTCCAACCTTGTCTGGATTCTCAATAGACGAAGATTACCAATTGAGTGATTTTTTTTGAAATCCTTTCTGCAAAGTAAAATATTCCCAATGTGATAATCATATCTTGTATTGGTGGATATCATGCATCCCATCACATATGAATTTTGCATGCTCTTATTCATTGACAAATATTTCTTCCTTTTATTCAAGGCATACATGTAGTCCATTCTTTTCAAACAATTCTTTTGACAACATTCACTTGAAATCAATTCACTTATGGAAATTGATTTAGCGAGAAAAAAATTCCTAGACCTTGTATAACTAGAATGATTTGGATTGATATGAAAAGGTCTAGTCCTGGTCCTAGACACAATGTTTCTTTGCAATGTCTCCACTATTTCATCATCCTCACCAGAAGGATTTTCCTTATCACCAAAAGGAATATCAAGCAAAACATTGTCAAGAGACTGAACTAGAGAATGTCGATCACCTTGATGTGTTGCAGTTGAATGATTGAGAACATCATCATCAACATAATCATTTGGAGGAAAATCATCATCAACATTGTGTCCACCATTGACATAATCAACTTCATTGCTTTCAAAATCCCCACTTGAGTGAAAATTTTCACCATCCTACTTAGTACCTTGAAAATGTTCATCGGTATCTTGAAAATCCTCACTTTGAGGAAAATCAACATCGTCAACATTGTTTCCTTTTAATTTATCACTTAGGAAAGAGTGTACACCAATAGCGTAATCATCTTCACTACTTTGAAAATCCCCACTTAAGAGATATTCTTCATCATCCTCATTACTGGCTTGAAAATACTCACTTGGAGGAAAATCTTCACTATCATCATCGGTACCTTGAAAATCCTCACTTGGAGGAAAATCATCATCACCAACATTGCTTCCTTTAAATTCCTCATCCGAGAAAGACTGTCCAACATTGGCATAATCGTCATCATTACTTTAAAATCCCCACTTGGGGGGAATTTTTCATCATCCTCATTCGTGCCTTGGAAATCCTCACTTGGAAGAAAATATTCATCAATACCTTGAAAATCCTCACTTGGAGGAAATTCATCATCACCAACATTGTTGTCTTTAAATTCCCTACTCGGGAAAGAGTGTCCATCATTGTCATAATCATCTTCACTGCTTTTAAAATTTCCACTTGAGGGAAATTCTCCATCATATTCATTGGTGCCTTGGAAATCTTCATCAATACCTTGAAACTCCTCACTTGGAGGCAAATTTTCATCCCAATCATTTAAACGTTGATCATAGTCTCCACTTTGACCTACATTTTGATTATTTTCATTACTATTAAATTGTTGAATAGATTTATCACCATCATATTCCTCCTCTTCATCATCAATTCCTTCAAAGTCCTCTGATTTAAGACTTTCATGAGGAACATGTTGAATAAAATTGCTTGCACTATGATCAAAATTCTGACTAGCTGAAAAACACGACGTCTCATTTGCATTACAAACATTCCTATCGCATTTCCTAGTCCCGACAGAAGAGGTATGCGAAAAATTTGTTGATGTCTAAGAAATAAAATCTTTTTTATCTAACAAAGCCATCCCTTCTCTCGAAGAACATAGAATGATACAAATGCTTACCCTCCCAATGAAATTCTTATAACTTGCATAATGATATTTTCCCTCTAAATCCCCCCCCCC
>ML834880.1:24395-34724 GCA_009831015.1 Picea engelmannii
AACAACTTTTACTCTTTTATTTCGTTATTTACATGTTAAATACAACATTTCTCATGTTTATTTATTATCCCACATTCATTAAATATAGCGATGATCCATATAATTTTAGGTATATATGTAGACAATATACCTAATTTTTATTTATCCTACATTCATTATACTAACAATAATTTATATCATCTGTGTTATATATACACAGTCTTGTTTTATCTTTTTACATTGTGTGATATCTTGGGCAGTGTTTGTTAAATGATTTGGAACAAGTTACAAGGGAGAAATATCGAGAAGACATCTGAGGAGAATTTAGCATTTCAGCGGTTAGTTATTTTTTAAATTTTCATGCGAAAATTTAAAAACCTTAAATTTTTTTAGATGTTTTCTATTTTTTTCTAAAAAAAGTCCAACCTTTTTAAAAAAATGGGACTTTTTTCAAAAAAATTTAACAAAATCCTTAATATATTTCGAAAAAAAAGTCAAATTTAGGTATAATTTTGTAAACAAAATTAGTTTTTTTAATTGTTTTTTACTAAATTGTTTTTAGTTTTGGCCCATGGTGGTTATTAGGCAATGCCCGGGGCTTGGCCATGGCGGATGGGGTGCTCGGGGCTTGTTCATGGGGGTTATGATGATGTCGGGCATCACCCCCCCCACCCGCGACTAAAGCACGGTCCCACAAGATCGTGACTTGGCCGCGGGGGGAGGGGGCAACCCCGTGGCCAAGCCTTAGGCACACCCACAACTTGGCCACGGGGCTATCCGGGCTAGGGCGATTTTGGGCATCACCCCAGCCCCCACGATGAAGGCACAGTCCCGACATAAGCCTAATAACTCCATGGGTGAAAAAAATTTAAATATGGGTCAATTTTTTTTATTTTTATTTTTAAATTAGTTTTTATATTCAATGTTTTTATTTTAGTTTATTATAATGTAAAAGAACTAATTTTATTTTTTTATCTTATAGGAAAATGACAGGAAATAGATTATCTATGAATATATATGGATCACGACCTGCAATAATGGCATCCAAAATTGCAACTGGAACCTCCATGAATGTTAGGCAACAAAATGATAGCATAACACCTGCGATATCAAGGGCAATGAAGAGTGTTAGAGAGTGAAAATCTGTGGAAGGTGAAAACAAATTGGAATATTCTTGGTTTGTTAAAGACAAGCAAGGTAACAATAGATCATATATATTTGTATTGTGCCGAATTAGAACATGTGCAAGGAAATTATCAGGCACTTGGCTTGTTACGAGATATGTGTTTGGTGTCAGCCACATATATTGTTTATGCACTTGTCAAACAAGGTAGAACTTATATCAAGTTTAGATATTGTTTCAAATTGAGTAATTATAACAAGAATGAATGTTTTTTTCAGAATTATGTGCATCCATCATTGATGACATTGAGAAAGGCAATGTAAGTTTTTAATTTTTGTTTTTGTGTCGTTTATTATTTTTAGTATCATGGTAATGTTTTAATTTTATTTAACATGAAAATGTTATATTTTATTTTTACAGGATTTTGTTGAACAACTTTCACATATGTTAGTGGGGATTTACTCTTCAGAGAATAATATCATGGATGCCATCAACATTTTTCATATTGAAAAGACACAAGAAGGAAGGAAAAGAAACATAAAGTAATGGAGGTTGAAGCTATAAGAGTAGACAGAGAAGAACATGAAAGAAGAAAGAAAAATCCTCATTCTAGAAATCCTAAAAGGGTTACATTTGAAAATGAGGAAACTCCAAATGAAGATTTTGTTGAGATTGCTCCCAATGAGGTTATCACTCATTCTCGCAAAAATAATAAACAAGATAAATGCAAAAGAGAAATGGATGATGATGAGTTTATTCCTATTGATTATGAAGAAATCATTGATTTAGATGAAACCCATTTAAATCATAAGAGGAAGAAAAAATGTTGATAATGTTCAAGAAGCCATCTTTAGCTCATGGTATTATAGTGAAATCCCTAAAGGTAGCAGAGAAATAATAACACCAGGTGCTGATCTAGAGGATGGTATTATGAAAACAACACAAAATTTCATTCGAAATAGAATGGGGACGATGAACTTAGTTGATGATGGCCACACATTTTAGTTGAATGTGAAACAACTTTATAAACCCACAAAAAGGAAAGAAAAATATCAAATTAGAAAACCGCATCACTTGCATATTCACAATTTGAAAGCATTGACTAGGTCCAATCCATATGCACATGTGGTTGACTACCTAGTTCTTGTTGACCCAATGGAAGTTCCTATGAGGGAAGAATTTGATAGATCAAAATGTTTTGACTACAAATATTATGTGATTGGATGAAATCATTCTATAGAGGCTAGAAGAGAATTGAGGCAAGAATATCCCAATAATCATCTTTTTGAGACAGTCAAATGCATAATGTATGTCGGTTTAACAGATTCAGAAGCAAAGTCACTGACATGAGATCATAACACAAACAATGAGTACATAATGTCTATGAATTCCATTCAAAGGGTGATATTTATCCATAATGAATTTTCTGAAATATGTCGTGGGGAGATATCAAATGTTGATGTCAAGTTTCAGAAGCAATGTTATATGGAAATAAGATTCCCACTTGGTGATGAAAATACAAAAGAAAAAAATCGCAAACGAAGTGATATATTTAGAGTTGTGGATAGTTGTTTTCAATTGGGATTTAGAACTAGACAAGTATGGGATTTGATAGATGATATCTTCACCCTATGGGAAAATATTAGTATATCGGAGAGTTAAGAAGGCTAAACCATTGATATGTGGCACAAGTAAGACAAGTCCTGACATAAAAAATCTTCTATATGATATGACTATAACACCTTGGAGATCAATACAAGGAGTGAATGATGATAAACTTATCATAACTATATTATCACATTTTAAGTCAGGAGAATTGTCAATGGAATAAATGTGTGATGAATTTAAAAAATAAGTTCGTTGAGTTATTTTTATTTATGTTAGGACAAGAAAATTAATTTTTTCAGTTTAACATTATTTTTGTTTTATTTAGTCACAAGGTGTATATGAGAATACAAGAGGAACTAGTCAAGATGTTGAATGAAGAAAGTTGGGATGATGTTAAACTCAACTATCCAAATTCAAGGTCTTCAACAGTATTGAAACAATTTTTTGTTGCATTCAAAAATGTATGTTGATTTATTACATTCATATTATTCGTTTGTAAGTTAATTTATTTCTATTTTAATATTTATAGATATATAACTATATGTTTGCTTGTTCCATTAAACATGCCAAAGAAGAATGCAGATGTAGTACCTGAAACTTTCAAAAGTTTTATTCAAAAAGCCAAGTTTGAAAGAGAAAGAATAAGACGTGTTCAAAATGTTCAACTTGATGACACCCTTGATCACTACATTTGGAATGGGCTCGACACTGTTCAATATAAAGTGATATTAGGGGATTGTTAACAACTTGCAAATGTTGTTCCTAAAAAAGAATACTCCCTAGTTATTGCGGACATCCCTCATGGTTATAATATCAAAAACATTGGATATGATACTGAGCCTTATACTTACCAAGATTTCAATAAAGTGGTTATGAGATTTACGGAAGTTACAACATCACCATTTTGGAGTTTTCTAGTATTTCATTCAGACACACAACAAGGATTAGTACAATCAAGCTTTAAGGGGAAAGAAAAGACAAGGATGCAGTTTATTTGGTAAGATATTGAAAGTGTATGTTTATCAATTACGATTAGAAAACAATTTTATTAATTCACAAGTTAATTGAATTTGCACTTATTTATGTTACATGCATAAGCCTAATATTTAGAGCTCCAATAGAGAATCATTTAAACGTGATTTTGAGAGTATACATCTTGCAACCTAGACAAAAGATGATTCTTATAATTCTATTCTTGTTAATGCAAAGGATGGAGAGACTTCTAGTAGTATATTGGTATACAATGTTGTAGTTAGAAAGCTAACATATGAGGAAAAATATTTGAAAGGAGAAATGGTTAACATTTATCAAAAACAACAAGCATTAATTAATTATATTATAGATACATTTTCAAATGAAGGAGATTGGGTTTTGGATTTATTCTTGGGTTCAGGTAAGAATTATGATCTAATATTTATGAAATCATACTTCAATCTTATTTTATTTTTAATTTATGTCTTTTTATAGTATCTAACTTCATTATTTATTTTGTATTTGGTGATTAGGTACAACATTAGTGTGTTGTCTACAAAAATGAAGGAATTGCATAGCCATTGAAAGTGACCCAATGCAGTGCAATTTTATTTAACAAAGAATTAATGCTATTACAACTCTTCCAAATGAAATGCAAGAAGTTGTCTTGAGGAAAAGAGATTTTAGCGAATTAAATGTGGCAAAATTGTCAAGGGAACCTCAAATACCATTAGGAGGAATGATTGGAAAGGATCACTTTGGAGAACTTGTGGATATCAAAGAGTCAATGGAAGAACAAAATGACACAATGGAAGCACAAAATGACGTCGAAGAAGATGATAATATGTTTGTTGAGAATGATGAATTTGGGATATATGATATTGTTGATTAGTTTTAAGATGCATTTGAAGACAATGCTCAATTTTGCAATTTTTTTATGAGCTATAGCTGTAATGTTTTGACTTTCGGATTTTAAAATAAGAATAAATATGTATCTATTGTTGTTGTGATGAATCTTTTTTTTTTGGTTAATTTGTATGTGAATCACTATACATTGGAAAATTTTATTAAATGTTGTCATTTTTTACTTCAAATGTATAAAAATATGAAAGAAAATGATAATTTTTTTATAAAAAAATTGACTTTTTTGGTTCAATTATGTCCATAAAAATGCTTTATTTGACATGTTATTTTAAGGAATATGTACAAAAATGTATAGGGTTTTTATTAAATATGGCTATAAAATGTGTATATTTTTTCTAAATATTAAAAAATAGTGTTATTTAACTACAATTTTTTTCAATGTATTGAAGTAAAGGTAAACACCATGTTAAAAATGATGTTTTTCACTATATTTGAAAAGTATAGAACAATAAATTAATTAAGGAGACAAAATTATATGAAAAATTGCAACTTCAAAAAAGTAAATGGTAAAACTATTTTTAAGATTGAAAGAAGCATGAAAAAATGACTAAAAACATCGTTGAATTAAAAAACAAATTTAGAAAAAAATGAAAAACGATGAAAAATAAGCATTTAAAAAAATAATGTGGAAACAATGTGGATCGAAAAATTTTAAATATCAAAAACCACCTAAAAATGGAGGGGGGGTGCTACTGGTAGAACCATTTTTAAAAAAAGAGGTAAAAAATTGGACACCCCAAAAAACGAGAACTTTGTAGGGTTCTCATTAAGTTGGTAACTATGTTTATAACCTTTGCAATCTAGAATGGATAACCATGTGGATATTCAGTCGCTAAGACTGCAATCATGCTACCCTCCTTAATATCATGTATCGATCCCTTGTTAAGGTATTCCATTGCTTCACATTGTGCACATGATCTAGAACCAATATACATTTCTCTTTCCTCTACTTGTGAAAAATCAATAACACCTTGATATTCTTGTTGTTCAACAATAATTCTTTCTTCAGATTCATTTGGCATATCTTGTGGCCAACAAAATGGAGACTTCAAAAATGTATCTTCATTTGTTAAGCTTGAAATTATGTCACTTGGACCATTGAAAAAAGACTCCCACCAAACATAATCAACAACATCAAATTACTCGTATGTATTTTTAATGGAATTTTTTATTTCTTCCAAGCATTCATGATAATCTACATATCTATTACTCCTCTATGCATTATGGATTTCAACAACTGATTGTAATAACAAAAAATTTGATACAAATATTGGATGATCTGGAATGAACTTAAAAAATGTTAAACCTAATGAAGGCCCCCATTCTACTGTAGTTGAATACTTCTTTTTCCATATAAGTGTTTTCCCATCAAATTTTTTGAAACAAAATTGATGCTGGAAGCTAATGTCATTAAGATTCTCAATACATTTTCTTCACTATGTGATCCCTGAATAAATTTTTGCATGTCAACAATTTCTTCTAATATGTGAAAAATAGGCTCTGGAATCTATGATTTCTTAATACATTCAATTAATGATGGTAGGATTCCAAAATTTTTCATCTTTAATGTTACTGAAAAATGATTGAACATATGATCAATATGATCATGATTGTGTCCAACAAGAAGGAAACCAATTTTTACCTTTTGAAAGATTCTAAGTTCAACAAACATGCTTAGATATCCAAACACAATTTGATTTTTGTTTTCACAAGTAGTGTTGTCTAACTGTAGATATAGAACTTGAGGAATATTTTCATATCAGTGAGTGAGCACATGATGAATTATGGTGATGGTCATATTTGCATCGTTATGAATATTTGGAGCTATGAAGTGAACCCTTGTACACATTTTTCTAATAAAAAACATACAACCAACCAAGTGAAACTGAATAAAATTCTCTTGTAATTTTTTTGGTGTACGGGAAAAATGTGGTAGAAGTGTTTTTTTCTAGTACATGCTATCAATTATCAGACTTATATATTTGTTTGGAGCATCATAACATTTCTTTTGATGTTTGTACAACTTTTTCCTTTCACTTGATTGTTTATTATGATGTTCTTGAAGTGCTTTGACTATGGAATTTGCACATCACATAAAATTCAAATATTGATAATATGTTTTCATAGTTGATAACAATCCAATTAAAAAAAACAAAATTGTAAATATATACCCTTTTTAACCCCTTTATATTTGTCTCTTCTTGATTTAAGAGTAGTACATATACTGCAAACCCATATCCTTGACTTCTTAGGAATATGGACATTGTCGAATTGTTTCTTCCATATTTTTGTAAATATGCATATGTGATAAAATTACAATTTGCTTCAACACCTTCAACATATTCTTTGTATAAGTTGTTGATTTCTCTCCTTGAGAAATTATCTAGAATATGTATTATGTCTCTATCTGACATACACTCTCCATGTTTGGAAAATAAGTCACACATCCTTGACAATGTAATGTTTGTTAATGGCCCACTCTCTCTTCTATGATGTACCTTTGAATACAATGAAGGATTTTTTCCAATCTTGTTTGGATTCTTGATAGACAAAGATTACCAATTGAGTGATTTTTTTTGAAAACCTTTATGTAAAGTAAAAGATTCTCAATGCGACAACCATATCTTGTCTTGGTGGATATTGTTGGTCCTAAAGTCTGCACCTGACTACTAAAGGGCATAGCTAGGCCACCTCAAGTTTATAATGATCGTTTTTTTTAATATGTTGGTTTTGTTGGTCAGATTAAGTGTAATGTCCCCAAGGCCGAGCCCAGTTGTAAATATGATGTATGAAATGAATTGTAAATATGTGTTATAGGCTGGTGAGCCAAGTTTGTATAAGCCGGTGGGCTTATGTGATTGTTAGGCCAGAGAGCCTAAGGTTGGAGGCCTAGGGCCTGATTTTGTACTTGTATATATACAAAAACATTTAATAAAATTGTAAACATCGCCAGGTGCAAACCGACCACAATGAATGAGTGAAGGGGGACTGAGCTTCCATAGAGAAGGCAAGGGATTAGGGGCTAGAAGGTGGGAAAAGGGGCTTAAGACTAGGAATAATATTTTATTATTATTCCAAAAGAACATGTGCCATTTATATTATTATTCCTAAGTTCCTGACCAAGGGAAGGTGATATGTGCTCGTGGAACGCATGCAGTCTCCAGGGCGACAAGTGTTGACCTTGGTGCATGCAAATAAAAATAGTTTGGGTGGACCGTGAAGGGGGACTCTCCCTTAGATTCGAGTGGACTACCTGAGGGTGTAGGGACTCTGAGCAGCATGACTGACCCGAGCTCTACAGAAAAACCTCGTACACCTTCTGAACTGAAAAACCCATGTATACCTCTGTATTGAACTGGGGAAAACTGGGATCAATTCTAAAAGAGCCAGTTTCACCTCTGTTGGAAGGGGGAAAAGCCCGTGCTGTGTCTGGAGAATCTGTGTGCATCCACTGCCCGAGATCGAGTCGGTGCGTGAGATCTATGTTCCGAAGCCGTGACCCTGAGCCATTTTTCCATTGCTGAGCCTGTGGAAAAAGCCGTGTCTGTTTTTCCGTTGGTTGTGTGGCCGCGCAGAGCTGGACTGCGTGGGAGGTTTTTTGACCTGTGAGCGATTCTCTTCAGGTGAGAGAGTGCGCAGAGGAAGGAGAGAACTCCTGGAAGGAACCCTGTAGATGCCACAGAGCCTAGAGACTTCCGGTCCAGTCTGTTGCTGTAACCCAAGGCAAGGGAGGTTAGCAGCCGAAGGACTGTCTAGGTGATAGAGAAGGTGTATACTCCTGGGGTGGAACAGGCATGTGGGGAATGAGGGTCTGTGGGCAGTGAGTGTGGGTGGTTCCTGGGAGAGAATTCCTTTCTGTGTCTGTGTACTGTTTTCCCTGTAACCTCAGCCTAATCCAGGATTCCTTGTCTCGGGGTGGAGCTTAGTCCCAGCTCGGGGGTGACCCACTACTGAGCTGATGAGCAATGTGGTCTAAGGTTGGGAGGTTCGTGGAAGGCCTGCACTTGGTTGGTGGATTCTACCCCTGTTAAAAGATAAGTATCTGATTATGTTTTTAATCATGTTTTGCATGACTCTACTGTTTATGTTATCATGATTTCCGCTGTGTATATGAATTAGTATGAAATGCTATTGATTGTTAATTATATCAGTAACTCATATGAATACTCTGTGTAGAATGTGTTTATTTGTTTAAATGCATGGGATTTATAATACCTGTATGAGTTATGTACCAAGTGGTGTTAAAGTTTCCTTTTAAGAGCGATTAAGCCATGGTAGCTGAAAAGGTGCGCTACATTAAGGATAGGCTTCAAATATGACACTCTAGTTGGACAGGCCACACAATATAAAAGTAGGTTCTCCTTTGCTAATGGTATGGATATTAATAGACATTTGGGGATATGAAAAGACAAACACAGGAAACAACAACGAGCAATGAAATGAATCACTTGTTATGTGAGAATAAAGATTTAAAATAATATATTAAGACTTAGACAAATATCTAGATGCAAATCATTAACAGGTTTCCAAATAGTATATCTTTCGCTAAACAATAGTTGTATAATAGGTTGCAGAATCAACAAAAAAATGAACTAAAATAATGGTTGAAAGAATAAGGAAATGTACATTGTACACATCACAAAATTTGCATTCAAGACAAGATTAAACACATAAATATTTGAGTAAGAGAACACAATTGTCATAAACATATATTCACTAGGTAGAGAACTTTACAGTCAATTGTGCAGGTCTATCCCTTCTGCTACTTCTATTCTTCTCCAAAAACTGAACCCCATAAAACATACAAAAACTACATATTTATAAGAGTTGCAGAGGCTCTCGTCCATCTGGGACTGAGGCTTAACTCTATACTACCAGTTGTAAAACAACTAATTAACTAAACTAAACACATGCTGGAGTATATAAAGGAATACTATGATCTTGACTTAATCAAAACCGAGTGGTTCTTATCATAGAAGACCACTGATTATGCTTGAAACTAAAAGGAACCATGCAATTAAACATCTGAAACTAATGTTACAATGAAATAATATTGATGCATGCGTTGGAGCGAATTGAGATCTGACAGAAATGACCAAGAGTGAAAGAACTGAGTTCTGTATCGATCATGGCATGCACACACGTTGTTGGACGCCACTGGAGACAACTGAAAGTGTGTCTGTGTCTTTCCCCCACTTATCTCTTTGAGGACAGAAGCAAGTCGTGTTGCACTTTTTTGGAGTTTGGACGTGTAGTTTTTCCGTTCCCGGTTTGGCGCCCTTTTTTTTTATCTTTTTCAAATGTGTAATAAACGCGGGTGAACCACTTCGAAATTTCGACGTTCGGAGGTTTGCGATTTGTGTTGCATCTAAATCTCCCGGAGCGCTAATATCACAAAGTCACTAATCCATGCTTATATTAGGCTAATTATCTCGATATTAATACTTTAATCATTAAAGGATTTTGGGAGTTCAGAACTTCGAGAGAGGGCGACATGTGTCACTTGTGTTGAAAAGTCAACAAGAAACATGTGTCTAATTTACTTTTCCCTTAAATAAATTAGACAATAAATATTAATCTTTATTTCATTCATAACTGAGTGAGTTGGATTTGTAACAGAATTATAAGTGTAGTTAAGTGAGTTAAGATCAGTTGTACTAGTTGTAACTAAACATGCACTAGTGAGAGTTCAGTAAATCAGTGAACTCACATGCAATTGAAGA
>ML834880.1:49263-76526 GCA_009831015.1 Picea engelmannii
CATTTGCATTTTGACATGACTCACTTTTTATGTTGCATTGGGAATATAACACAAGTTTTGAGGGAATCCAGTTTTATGAGCAATTATATTTTGACATAATGTCCAAAATTCCACCAAATCAACACCATCAAATGCATAATAACCACGATATTTATCAATTGTAGTCATAATATAAATTCGAGTAAAAAATGACACAATTATGGTGCTTTTAAAAACTATTGCAAGAAGATTATCGTTGAATTTTTGGACCACTCATGGGACACCTTTGGAGGAGGCCGTTGAGGCTTTTGAGGTCATTCCACCTTTTAGGAGGTCGCTCCACATGTTGAGGAGGACTACTTGGCTCAGGATAGTTTACTTGATTTTGGGAGCATATTTGGGGTCTTTTAACTCATTCACTCTTGTATCATGGATATTGTTGTATATTTGGCATAACCACCTCATAAATTATATATTTTTTACCATTTCTCTAAGGTTTGAGAAGAGATAATGGTATTTTATATTTTCTTCGGATAAAAGCTAGGAGAATATTATTTTTATATTGAGAGGGTTACTAGATATCTTCATATAAAAAGATAAACACCTCTCATTTGTAACTCATTGCTAGAAATTGTGGAGAACACTACTTGTCTACTATTATCACTATCTTTTTGGTATGGATGGATAACTAGAGAGAGTTCTTGAGGATGATTCCTTGTGGATGCTTTACAAATTTCATAGATGTTCTTGGCTAAGTTTTTGAAGATGAATCCATTTCTTGAGTAAGTGGTCTCTTTAAATCTTTATGGATTTTGTTTATGAATGATTGCAAATGTAGTTGTGCTTCTCTAGTGGTGGTGGTGCACTCTCTTTATATTTTTCTTGAACAAGTCCCTTCTTCAAAGCTCTTGGAAGATTACTGGTGAAGTATATTCCCCTTGAACTATCTTGAATCTTCTAAGACACTAGGTGGATTTGCTAGGATTTGTAGTGGACAACCCTAACTATCACCCTAGTCTCACTTATACTTTTTTAAGAGAGTCCTCAGTTGACCCCATATGCTAAAAAAAATTAGCAGGTGTTACCCCCTCACACCTAGGGGTAACTAGAAGAGATTTTTTCTCCACGATCCACATTACAGACAACAATTTTAATGATGACATTCCATATTCTCCATAGACATTTTCCCAAAGATGTCTTCCATTGTATTCTCAACTCACTCACATTAGGTGATATGGTGCATAACAAACATGTTAGAATATTCAAGAATATTGAGAGGGTGAGGTGAATCAATATATAGATATTTCCACAATTTTAACCTTCAAGCACTACATAAACATTAACCATTAATCATGTCATTTATCATCACATAAACTCATACACATTGCACACAAATTTTTACGTGGAAACCCAACTGGGAGAAACCACAAAAACTTTCTTAAGTAGTTTCAAGATTTTACAAGCACCAACTTGAAGGAAGCACCCACTCCTTGAGTTTTCCAACACCTGCTGGAAGGAGACACCAATTCACTTTGAATATTTTAAATGATGATACAAGATCAAATCAACTTTTAAAGACAATCCCAAAATCACTTCTTAAATCTGCATACAAAACTACTCAGAATTGTACCTCAAATATTCAAACTTATAAGATTCGTCACGAGCTCAATTTTTCATTTTTGATTATGAAACTTGGACCTCAGATATTATGATTTTTTATCCTTCTAATGAAACAAGTGGAATTCAATTTGGACCTACCAAGATTCATATATAACCGTTTTATCTTGAACACGTGTTTGGGACTAGTTTCTTGATTAGTCGCAAACCCTAACTTCCAACAAGTATAACTCTATCCCTATAATGAATCAACATCTGAAACTTGTACCCAATATTCTTTGATATCTTATCTAAAATTCCTCCAATTTTCACTCCTTGAATCATCCCCAAAAAAACATTATAGTGAAAATGGAAAGATGACTCATTTTGAAAAAGAAAACCCTAGTTTTAAGAACCTCAACTTCCACTGAGTATAACTCCAAACCTGTAATGATTCAAGACCTAAAATTCGTACCCAATATTCTTTGCTATCTCTTCTAAAACACATCCAAGTTTATCTATCTGAATTTTTCTATAAAAAAGTTATATAAAAAATTCCAAAATGACCTTCAAAGAAAACCCTAGAACAAATCATCACAATACTTCATCTTCCCTTGGAATTTTGCCCTTCTTCACTTCATCTTCCCTTGGAAGTTCGCTCCTATAGGCTGAAATTTGCTCCTCTTCCTTGTCTAGGTCGAATTGGTGTGATCCAAATGCCAAATGAGACTCCTCTTATTTATATGATTCTTCTCCACATGAGGGGGTGCAACCAAGCGTCATAACTTTTGGGTCACACCTCTTCCTTAAGGATGATTGACCTTAGGGGATTCTTTAATTTACTTTAGGGGCTTCTTCTCTTGGATTTAGGGGCTTATTATCTTGGTTTTAGAGGATTATTCACTTGCATTTAGGGGCTTATTCACTTGGTTTCATAGCTTCTTCAAGACTCCTTCAAGTATCCATTTGTGTACAACTCAAAGTGAGAATGTGGGAACAACCACATGTTATCTCATCCCGTGAGGGCTATGATTAAAATCTAAGCCATAAGGGAACCACTTTGGAGTTATATACACTTATTTCAAGGCTCCTTCAAAGCTCTTCAAGGCTTCTTCAACTGGACACATCATCATCACTTTAAGGGGATTTTGGTCTTTGCTTTATCGATGCTTCTAAGGTTGACATCAATGACAACCAATTTTCTAACAATATCCCCCTTTGGCATTGATGGAAACTTAGTAAAACAACCATGCTCCCCCTGTCTTCATGCTCTAATCCCAATGAATTTAATGTCCTGTTGTCTTCATGTTGACTCCCCATGTCTTCATGATTCTAGTTTTATTGTTTTTCTCTCCCCATTTAACATCAATGGAAAAGGGTAACTCCCCCTAATAGTATTCCCCTTTTTGTTCTTGGGGAAGATTATGGAAATCAATTTGTAACAAAAATTACTCCTAGTTTTTGTCGAATATACTCAAAGGTCTCACTAGGAAGAGGCTTTGTGAATATGTTTGCAATCTGTTCTTTTGTCCCAATGTACTCCAACTTGATATTTTTTTCTGTGACTTGTTCCCGCAGAAAATGGAACTTAATAGGAATATGTTTGTTCTTGGAATGAATCACTGGATTCTTGGAGATGCTTGTAGCACTGGTGTTGTCATAGAGTATCAGAATAGGCTCATCATATCTCACTTGTATTTCTTGCAGGGTTTGCTTCATCCAAATAATCTGAGTACAACATGTTGTTGTTGCGATAAATTCTTCTTTTGTTGTGGATAAGGATATTGAAGATTGCTTCTTTCTCAACCATGCCACTAAGAAATCACCTAAGTAGAAATATGTTCCAGTTGTACTTATTCTGTCATCAATACTTCCTTCACAATATGCATCTAGGTAGGAGACCATAGTTAACTCATTTCCTTTCGGATACCATAGCCCAAAATCTGTTGTTCCTTTAAGATATTTGAAGATCCTTTTCACTGCTAGAACATGGGTTTCCTTTGGTGCCTCTTGAAATCTTGCAACATGTTCAACTGCTTGCATTACATCTGGTCTTAAAGTTGTCACATAGAGTAAACTACCAATCATTGATATGTACAGTCTTTGATCCGCTTCTTTAGATTCATTATCTTTGCTCAACTTGCAACTGGTGACCATATGAGTACTCACATGTTTACAGTCTTCCATTTGAACTTCTTTAACATTTTCTTGATTTACTTGGTTTGAGAAATGATAATTCCTTCATCTAGATGAGATATCTGGAGTTCCAAGAAGAAATTCAACTCCCCAAGTAGGGACATTTCAAATTCATTATGCATATACTTCGCAAACTTCTGACTCAATCTTTCATCATCACTTCCAAATATGATGTCATCAACACACACTTCAATGATAATCATACTTCCTTGATCCACTTTTATGTAGAGGTTACTATCTGCATTTCCCCTTCTGAATCCTTGTTGTTGTAAGTACCTATCCAATCTTTAGTACCATTCTCTTAGATCTTGCTTAAGTCCATATAG
Organism: Picea engelmannii; assembly: GCA_009831015.1. Taxonomy (NCBI): domain Eukaryota; kingdom Viridiplantae; phylum Streptophyta; class Pinopsida; order Pinales; family Pinaceae; genus Picea; species Picea engelmannii. Next base: position 53,361 of record ML834880.1, read on the forward strand.
ATCTTTCTTCAATTTGCAAATGTAGTCTTCCTTTTCTAATAGTAGAAACCTTTCTAGTTATTCTATGTAGACTTATTCTTCTGATTCTCCATTTAGAAAAGATGATTTTACGTCCATATGATACACTTTGATCCTTTTGGAGCATGCGTAATCCAAGAACATTCTGATTGCTTCCATTCTGGTCCCGAGAGCAAAGGTTTCTTCAAAATCTATCCCTTCAACTTGATCATATCTTTTGCACACTAGTCTTGCTCTGTTTTTGGTTACTTTTCCATCTTCATTTAGCTTGTTTCTGAGGATCCATTTTGTCCCAATCACATTTTTGTCCTTTTTTCTTGGAACTAGTTCCCATGTCTCATTCTTCTCTATTTTATTTATTTCCTCTTCCATAGCCTTGATCCAATGTTCATCATTTCTAGCTTCCTCAGAGTTACTTGGTCCAATTGTGGACAATAATGAAAAATGTCCTTGTTTAGGTGTCTATGCTTTCCTTCTTCTTCTGGTTTCTACTCCGACACTTCTATCTCCAATGATTTGTTGCGGTGGATGATTCTTTTGAACCCAGGAGTTAGGTGTTCTAGAAGGTGTTTGAAAATCTTGTTGGTTGTGTTCTTCTTGTTCTACTTCTGGTTTCTTCTCTTCTTGTTTTTCTTCTTATTCTTCCTCTTTTTTTTGCTTTATTTATTCATTTTCTTATTCTTTAAACATGTTTGAATTTATGCTTTCCTTCATAGTCTTCAACAAGTCTGTTCCATCAACTTTTACATTGATGTTTTCCACTATCTTGTTGAGTCTTAGATTGTAGCACTTATATGCTTTGTTTTTTCATGAGTATCCAACAAATATGGCTTTGTCCACCCATAAGTCAAATTTTCCAATCTTCTTGTCTTCCCTTTTTATGTAACACTTTCTTCCAAAAAATCTAAAGTTCTTGACATTGGTCAGTCTTCCTTTCCATAAATCATATGGAGTCTTATCACTATTACTTCTGATCAATTCTTTGTTCAATATATGAACGATTGTATGCACTGCATGTCCCAAAAATATATCACGTAGCTTGGATTCATTCAACATGGTTCTGGTCATTTCTTGTACAGTTCTGTTTTTCTTTTCAACAAATTCATTTTGCTTAGGCATTCTAGTTGTTGAGAATTTTCTTTTTATTTCTTGTTCTTCACATAAATCCTTGAATTCATTTGAAGTAAACTCACCTCCATTATATGATATTAAGCATTTGATTTTCAAATTAGTTTAATTTTCAACCAGTTCCTTGAATACCCTGAAACATTTGAAAGCTTCTAACTTTTTCTTGAGAAAGAAAACCTAGGTCATTCTGGTTTAGTCATCAATGAGTAGCATGAAGTATTGTTCACATTCCAGTCTTTTTGTTATCATGGGCCCACATAAATCAGTGTGTACAATCTCCAATGGTTTTGTCGTAGAGTATTCCTTTGTCTTTAATTCAATTTTTGTTTGTTTTCCATGCTGACAATGTTTGCACATAGTATTTGTTGGCTTTGTGATTTCTGGAAAAGAAGATGAATCCAGGTAAAGGATTTGAAACGCCGAGATAGAAATGAATTTTACTGTGGAAAATCCGGATAAAAATTCTGAAAACTCACACCACAGGAACCTTAAAACAATAACTTGCTTCTTCCTAATCTTGACAAGATTATCAAAGTGTATATGTCCCATTCTCCTATGCTAAATACAAATTTCATCTTCTTTTCCCAAACAACATCTTTTTTCTTCGATCTCATTCAAGATATATATGTTGTTTGGAGTCCTTGTGGATATTGCCACTAGTCTTCCTAAACCTTCTTTCCTTATTTCACATTATTTTGAATAGAATATAAGTGTGTGTCCCCGATCACACATTTGGCTCACACTTAACAAATCATACTTAATATTTTCAACAAGTAGGACATTTTCTGCCACGACATCTTTGTTTGCAAGACTGACTGTGTTTTTTCCTGTAATTTTGGTTGAGTTATAATTGTCAAACACGACATACCCATATTTTTCTTTCTTTAATGTTACAAATCTATTTTTGTCTCCAGTCATATGCTTTGAGCATCCACTGCCAATATACCAACAGATTCTTCTATTTTGGGCTTGTAAGGCAAACCCACATTCCTCAACCTTCAAATCATCTTGCTTATTTTTCCAAGTTCTTTGTTGTTCCCCTATATGATTGAAAGGAACATGCCTAGTTTCCCTTGAAGAAACTATCAAATTGCTTCTGCAATTTCTGGATATGTGTCCAAAATTGTTACATTTGTAGCATTCAATTTCATAACCCAGAGCACCAAAGCTGTTATAATTTTTGTCAAACGACTTATGAGGATTTCTGGGATAATTTTCATCATAATGATTCTTGGGATTTTCATAGCTACTTCTGTTCTAGGTGTTTCTACCCTTTGCATAGGCTCTACAATTTATGGATTTATGCCCAAAATTATTACAAGAATAACATAAGCCAAGAAAAATATTTTGGTATCCAGGTGTGGGTGGTCTTCTAGTTGGTGTTGTTCTTCTAAAATCATGATCTTCTTCTTGGGTATTATTCATTGTTGGTTGTTGATTCCATGTTCCTCTGAATGCATAATCTTCTTCTTGAATCTTCTTTATTTATGGTTTATGTATGTCCTCCTTTAGAGTCTTTCATTCTCCTTTCTTGATGGAACCCTTGATAGTATATGTATAACTTCTTTGATCTGCTTCATTTCTTGTCATCATAGATCTTGAACCCTCATCAGTATTATTTTGTTTGTATCCAAGTCCAGACTTGTCATAGAATGGTTTTTTCCTGCAGATCATTTCATCCAGTATTTTGGTGTTATTGCCAAAATTTAGTTGGAAGTCCTTCATTTGTAGTTCCTTTCTTAGTGATACTATTTTAGCTTCCAAATTCTCTTTTATTTTTTTTCCTTTCTTCCAATTGTCACTTGAGCGTTTCTTCAATATCTTTGGCTTCGCCCAACTGAATCCTTAGATCTATGATAGTCTTCTTGGATTATTCAAAAATTTCACTAGGGTTTTGAAAGCCTTCCTTCAGTTTACTTAACTCTTATTTGAGAGACTTGTTTTTCTTCCTTACTATTCTTAGATTAGTTAAGGCATTGATCAATTATGCCTCAAGATTCACTTCTCCTCCTTCTTCATAGTCTCCTTCATTATTTTTAGTAGTTTCCTCTTAAGACTCTAACACCATGAAAAGTACTCTTCTTGAGTCACTGTCACTATCATCATCTTCATAGAATGAGGAATCATCATCTTTTGAATAAAGGTTTTTCTTTTTCAAAAATATTCCTTTATTTATTTCCTTGTCACTTTTTTGATATTTCTTTTCTTTCAGGAACTGCTTCTTCATCACTATCTGAACCCATTGCATAAGGAATTTTGGAATCAAAATGGCCAACTTTACCACAATTAAATCATTTGAAAGGAACCTTCCCTTTGTACCTGTCAGTTCCTCTTTTCATCTTTCTCACAAAGTTGGCTTCTTCTTCATTGTCTAAATCATCACTATTGTTGGAGCAGGGTTTTGACCTTGGATTCTTATTTCTTGTCTTCTTGGAGGCTTTGAAAGTTGCTTCCCTTCTGGATGGATTTTCCTGTTCTGTTCTCATTTTATATGTTGTAAGTATTCCATGTAATTCATCCATGCTCAACGTAGCCAGATCTTGTCTTTCTTATAGAACTGATATTTTAGGGTCAAATATCATTGGGAGAGATCTCAGTATCTTTTGCACAGTAATTGAATTTTCAATCTTTTATCTTTGTCCTCTTATAGTATTCACAATTTCATCAACTCAGAGAAAATAAGTTGCAATATCTTCATCTTCCTTCATTCTCATAAGTTCAAATTGTCCTCTATAAGTCTGAAGGTTGGCCCCTTTGACTTTAGCATCTCCTTCATAAACATTCTTGAGATTTTCCCAGTTTTCCTATGCAAAATCACAATGCATAACCTTAATAAATGTTGAACATGTTAGACCACTTAGAATAAAATTTATAGCCTTTGAATTGTATTCAATGAGATTTTTCTCAACATTATCTTTTGGGGGAGAAGCTGGTGCAATGTATCCATTTACTACAATTTTCCAAACATCAAATCCCTGTTCTTGCAAAACTTCTCTCATTCTTATGCTCCAAAAAGCATAATTTTTCCCATCAAACAATGGTGTTCCATTTTTGATAAATTCTCCTTGCTTATCTATGATATTCCTTCTAGTGGTTAGACTGTTCCTAAAGAAACTCGCTCTGATACCAATTGTTAAAATATTCAAGAATACTGAGAGGGGGGATGAATTAGTATAGAGTTATTTCAAAAAATTTAACCTTCAAGCACTATATAAATATTAACCATTAATCATGTCATTTATCATCACATAAATTCATACACATTGCACACATATTTTTACGTGGAAACCCAACTAGGAGAAAACCACAAAAACTTTTCTTAAGTAGTTTCAAGATTTTACAAGCACCAAATTGAAGGAAGCACCTACTCCCTGAGTTTTAGAACACCTAATGGAAGGTGACATCAATCCCCTTGAAATACAATCCCAAAATCACTTCTTAAATCCGTATACAAAACTGCTTTGAACTGTACCTCAAATATGAAAACTTGTAAGATTCACCACGCTCATTTTTCTGTTTCTGATTCTGAAACTTGGACCTCGGATATTAGTATTTGTTCTCCTTCTAATGCAACAAGTGGAATTCAATTTGGACCTAGCAAGCTTCAATATAATCATTTTATCTTAAACACCTATTTGGGACTAGTTTCTAGATTAGTCACAAACCCTAACTTATAACAAGTATAACTTTGTACTCGTAATGAATCAAGGTCTGAAACTTGTACCCAATATTCTTCGATATCTTATCTAAAATTCATCCAAGTTTCCCTCCTTGAATCATCCTAAAAAAAACGTTATATAGAAAGCGGAAAGATGAATCATTTTGAAGAAGAAAACACTAGTTTTAAGAACCTCAACTTCCACTGAGTATAACTCCAAACCTGTAATGAGTCAAGAACTGAAACTTGTACCCAAGATTCTTTGCTATCTCTTCTTAAACACATCCAAGTTTCTCTATCTTAATTTTTCTAAAAAAAATATTATATAAAAAATGCCAAGATGTCCTTCAAAGAAAACCCTAGAACAAATCATCACAAGACTTCATCTTCCCTTGAAATTTCACCCTTCTTCACTTCATCTTTCCTTGGAAGTTCGCTCCTCTAGGATGAAATTCGATCCTCTTCCTTGCCTAGGTTGAATTAGTGTGATCGAAATGCTGAATAAGGCTCCTCTTATTTATATGATTCTTCTCCACATGAGGGGGTGTGACCAAGGGTTGAAAATTTTGGGTCACACCTCTTCCTTAAGGATGTCCAAACTTAGGGGCTTCTTTACTTTACTTTAGGGGATTATTCTCTTGGTTTTATGGGCATATTCAATTGGTTTTAGAGATTTTTCAAGGCTCCATTTTTGTACAAATCAAAGTGGGAATGTGAGAACAACCACATGTTATCTCATCTCATGAGGGCTATGCTTAAAAGCTACACCACAAGGAGAACAATTTGGAGTTATATACACTTATGTCAAGGCTCCTTCAAGGATCTTCAATGATTCTTCAAGTGGACACATCATAATCACTTTTAGGGGCTTCTAGGCTTTGCTTTAGGGCTTCTTCTAAGGTTGACATCAATGACAACCAATTTCCCAACAACACTTGAGGTCCATGTTCTAATACTTCATATAGAGTGATAACGTTCAATGTTTTGGGCATGAAAATAGCGATTAAGGGATAAATTGTATTATGGATCATGATGTTTTGAATTTATACTTTTTTCCTTGTTTCACCTTAGTGGTCATCATCATCTCCTAGTCAAGTGTCGTCACTCTTGGGAAAATTTCTACTATCGATGGTCTTTGATAGGGGTAATGTGTCCATATCCCAGTCCATACATAACACACTCCATCTATCCCCTCTCCATTATCAGATATTTTGGGTTGGTTTCCATATGTAACCCATAAAGGTTCACGCCTCATAGTCCCCTGAGAAGAAGGAGCTAGAATTCTTGAGGTTGATGCAGCTTGATATTAAAAAAAAATGATATAGAAAGAGCAAATGATATAATTCAAAATGCAAGTTAAAGAAAAAAGAAAGAAAAGAAAGGTAAAAAATCCAAGTAAGAATAAGAAGCATGAGATCTAACCCCTCGCTAAGAGGACATCACCCCAAGTCCTATGCAATGAATGCATAACCAATAAAAGGACTTAGCAAATGAAAATCAAAAGCCAAAAAATGTTGAATGAATAAAGAAAAAGACAAATAGGGGTTTGGAAAGACACATTGCCAAGGAAAGGGTAACTCATTTCCTAAGCACTCCCTCATACAAGGCTGCTCATGAGGATGATTATCATACTCAACCTTTAATGACTATTCCACCACCCATGAAGTAAACCCCAAACCATACCATATGCCATTACGCATACTCCTTGATGGGTTTCTTGGGAAATACTTATTATCCTAGGTACTAACACACCTAACAAGAGTTAATAATGATCTTCCCATGCCTAAAATTAATAAATTGTATAAATTTATGAGCTAGTGTGAAGTTTGAAGAGGATACTTATTGTGATATATCTAGTAGATTTTGCATTGACATGATTCAATTTATATGTTGTATTTGACTTGTGCATATGCCTCTAGGTTCGATGGATACATTGGAATACATGAGCCCCTCCTTGGTTTTGGAACATCAAGCATTGATGGTTCATCACACATATTTTGGATTCATCCGGTCAGGTGATTAACCAACACACCACACCAATTGGTCAAGTATTCGACGTGCTTGTTGGTCGGACAATCGACCAACAGTCGAAGATCGTCAGGCGATGGATCGACCAACCTTGCAATTGATTACGAGTTGGACAGATGGTCGGTCAAGTCAAGTCCTGTTGAGCTGACTTGATAGAGTGGATTTTGTGGAATCAACTCTAACCATCGACGATTGTATATGGAAAATATATTTTGGATTATGTGGGAGTCGGTTAGATATTGAGTCTATAAAAGAAGATCCCTTGGGCCATTATCATATGTCGAATATGAAGTATTCTAAGTTTGCACAATAGATCATGAGAATCAAGATGTGCAATATGAACTGTGATGTTCTGATCAAAGTACTATGTGCTTAAGTTTTAACAGTGTCTTTAGACGCCACCTCTGTTCTTTGAAATTTCTTGTCCCTCTTCGATTGTCTGTAGTACTATGTTCTTTTTTTCACGTCCCTCTTCAATTTTCTGAAGTACTATGTTCTTTGAAATTTCTTGTCCCTCTTCGATTGTATGAAGTACTATTTCATTCACCAACATGGTATCAGAGTCGATGATTTGAAAACCTCGACCTCTTATCTGCAAACCTTGTTGAGTCAGATCTATTTTTTGATTGACTCTGGGCCAGTGGTTTGTTGATTAGAACTTATTGAAACAAAACCAATCTATCTATATATCAAATATGGCTTTGAATATTGATCATATTTCTCTGAACGGATCAAATTATGCAATATGGGCTCCAGATATGCAAACTCTGTTGAAAAGTAATGGACTGTGGCAATATACCAAGTTCGCGATCCCATATCAAATAGATGCTTCGAAAAAAAATGTCATTGATGGAAAGAAGGATGAGGCTGTAGGGTTGATCATGAGATACATCTCATGAGAAATATGTTTTCATCTGAGTGGACTTGACCATCTACATCTAGTCTAGAAGAACTTGAAGAACTTATTCGACCGAATCGATGAAAGCCACATCATGCAGTTGGAGAAAAAGTTGATCTCTCTCTATCCTCATTCCTTTGAGAGAATTGAGGACTATTTAGCGTGTGTTAAAGAACTCCAGTTGAAGTTGAGAGAATGTGGATAAAACTACAATAAGAAGGATGGACAACTCATTGAGTTGGTCCTGATAAATTTGAGACACCTTTTGATGTGTTCGTATCGACTTTCCGCACCAACTGGAACACACACTAGCAAGATGGTAAGGACTACTCCTTTGAAGTTTTTTGTGAACTTTTGATTGTTGATCAACATAGATTTCTTGAAGAAGGAAATATTGGTGGTAAGCACCAGGCCCACTTTCTCAAGGGTAAGGGAAAGATGGATTCTAGGAATAGAGTGCAGACTGATGCTTCTGCAAAAAAACCTGCATATACTAATAAGGGACCCCAGAGACAACCACAGTGAAATCAAAAGAAGAAGACATGTCGGTATTGTGGAAAGACTGGACACGTCGAGAAGAAATGCTTCAAGAAGCGAGATGATTGAGAGGAGAAGGTTAAGAGGCTTGAAGGAGACATGTCAATTGTTCGTCGACCCATTGATAATTTCACCTTACAAGTTGAGACTTCTCAGGCCTTGATGTCTCATTCTGTGCAAAATGAATGGGTTGTCGACTCTGGGTGCACTCATCATATGGAAAAATATGCCACCTTATTCAGAATATTGAATAAAGCCAAAGAAAGTAGAATATATGTTGTTAATGATTTTTCTTTGGATGTTGTTGGTGAGGGTGATGTAGCTTGTCAACATGGTAAATTTGTCGACGTCTATCATGTACCAAACCTCAACGCCAATCTATTGCATGTTTCTCAGTTGACTCAGACCGGTAAGATTGTGGAATTCTAGCCAAATCGGTTCTATGTTCAAGATTTGAAGAAAGGGAATTTGATTTTCGCTGACAGGATTCTGGACCCGATGGACAACTTATACAAGTTTCGTGACTCAACTCGGCCTGAATCTGAACCGACTACACTTATTTCTCACACTATTGAGAGAATTTTAATTTGGAATGAACGAATCAAACATCTAAATTTCAGAATTTTGCAATCACTGACAACTTATAATATGCTTATTAGTTTACGAAAGGTGTTTCCCCCTGAAGGTGTAGGTAAGGGTTGTGTAGGAAATCATCATCAGGCACCTTTTGACTTTGTACAAGTGTGGTGAGCACGAAACCTACTAGAACTGGTTCGCAATGATGCTTGTTCTATCAATTTACCTTCACTGGCAGGTGCAAGGCACATTTTGACTTTCATTGATGATTTCTCTTGTTTCACATCGATCTTTTTCCTGAAGAATTAAAATATTGTCTTTGAGAAGTTCAAAGAATTATGGACCTTTGTTGAAAATTAATGTAGTCGACCCATCAAGTGCTTGAGATCAGAGAATGGTGGTGAGTATGTCAATCGACCCTTTGAATAATACCTACTTCGATATGGTATTGATTGGCAGAGGTCGGTTCCCCACACACTTCATCAGAATGGAGTTATAGAATGAAAGAATCAAACATTAGACAAAATGGATGTATTTTTTATGCAGGCTAAATACCTGCCTCCTCACTTCTCAAATGAAGCAGTGTATTGTGCCAATTATCTGCTCAATCACATCTTGACTCAAGCTTTTCCTTCCATGACTCCTATCGAACGATGCTATGGAAAGAAACCATATGTTGGGAACCTTTGTGTGTTCAGATGCGTTTCTTGGGCTCACGTTCCTAATTATTGTTGAAATAAATTGGATGCAAATAGTCATGCTTGCATCATGATGGGATACTCTTAAGAGTCGAAATCCTATCGACTGTTTGATCCTATCCGATGTCATATTGTTATTTGATGTATTGTTCATCTTGATGAGAAGTATTCCAAAGTCACGTTCTTGAATACCTCATCCGGATTAATGCAAGATGCCCCATTTGATGTTTTTTCAGACACTGGTTCTCCCGCTCCTCTCTTCAGTCTTTTGATTGGTCCATCGAACCTTGTGCATGTTTCGAATTGACCGTTGATCTCTGAGTCGAATAGTCCAACATATTTTGTTTTGACTGGTCCATCGATTGCAGAACTTTCGACTTATAATCCACCTACTTAAGTGAACCACAGTTCACACATTTCTTGTCTGCCCTGTTGGGCTGCCAAGACAATTGAAGTCATTGGAGTTAATGTTGGAGATGTATCCTACAAATGACAGACCCGAAGTCAGAAGCAACATGCCAACATTTCCCTCATGACTTGTGTCCTTGAAACCTCCAATCATGTTACCTATTTTGATGTCTAAGGGCGACCTGAATGGGAACATTCCATGAAGACTGAGATTGATTCCTAGTCAAAGAATCAAACTTGGGACTTGGTTTCCTGACCTCATGGAAATAACATTGTAAAGTGTCGATGGCTTTGCACGACCAAATTCACCTCTGATGGTGTTTTTGAGCGACATAAAGCATGACTCGCCGCGAAGGGATTTTCTCAAGAAGAAGGCATCGACTACACTGAAAATTTTTCCCCTGTTGCAAAGATGAAGACAATTCAATTGCTTCTTTCCCTTGTTTCTCATTTTGGATGGTAGATTCATCATATGGATGTAAAGAGTTCATTTCTTCATGCTAACCTATCTGAATAAATTTACATGGAACAACCACCTGGATTTGTGACAGATTCCAATTGGGTATGTCGACTCAAGAAGTCACTTTATGGTTTGAAGCAGGCTCCTTGGGCCTGGTATGCTAAGATTGACAATTTATTTCTTAAGCTAGGTTTCAAATGGTGTGAATCTTATCACAGTCTGTATGATCTCCACTCCAACAGAGACACCTTGATTGTTGTTGTATATGTTGATGACTTAATCATTACTGGCAATATTAATACTATCATCTTTAGATTGAAGAAACAACTTTTTGACTCCTTTGACATAATATATCTTGACACTCTGCATTATTTTTTGGGTCTTCAAGTATTACCACTATGTGATGTTTTTTTCATTTCTTAGTTTAAATATGTAATGGATCCGTTGACATGTTTTAATATGGATGATTTCAAGCCTTGTGCCACTCCCTTTAATTCTGGAGTGAGGTTTACTAAAACCCGTAAAACATCCATTCTAGATGCTACAATCTATCGACAATTGGTCAACAATCTTATTTATCTTACTCATAGTCGTCATGGTATCTCCTTTGTTGTTAGTGTGGTTTATGGGTTCATGCAGGATCCCAAAGAAATTCACTGGAAATAAGCTAAACACATTGTTTGATATATGAATGGTACCACTCACTTTGGTATCACATATTGTCATAGTTCAAATTCATTAGTCGGCTTCACTGACTCCAACTAGGTTAGCGACGAAGATGACCGAAAATCCACTTATGGGTATGTGTTTCGCAATAGCATTGGATCTTTGGTGTGGTCGTGCAAGAAACATAGGGTAGTCTCTCTGTCGACTATCGAAGCAGAATATCGTGGAGTTGTTCAAGATGGTACTGAAGCATTTTGGATTCGTCAACTTTTGGGCGAGCTTGGCTTTCCTGTTCAGACCTCGACTACAATATTCTGTGATAATCAAAGTGCCATACAGGTTGTCGACAATCGTGTTGCTCACAATAAGATGAAGCATGTTGAGATCCATGCTCACTATTTGCGATGGTTGGTTCATGATGACATTGTTTCTCTTGAATATTCTCGTATTGAAGATTAAGTTATTGATATATTCACCAAACCTTTAGATGAGGCCAGATTTATCAAGCTCCACACTTTGCTTGGGCTTCAGGAAGCTACAATTATGGGGGGGGTGTTCCAGTGATGTAATTTAATCTCCCGAACCTTCAGAGTTGTGTACTAATGGGGGGGGTGTTGGAACATCAAGCATTGATGGTTCATCACACATTTTTTGGATTCAGTCGATTGGACGATCGACTAGCACACTGCACCAGTTGGTCAAGTAGTCTACGTGCCTGTCATTCGGACATTCAACCAACAGTCGAAGATAATCGGGTGGTGGATCGATCAACCCTATAATCGACTACAAGTTGGACAAATAGTCTGTCAAGTTGAGTCCCGTCGAGCCGACTTGACATAGCGGAATTTATGGAATAAACTCTAACCACCGGCCATTGTATGTGGACAAGGTCTTCCATATTCTGTGGGAGTCAATTAGATCTTGAGTCTATAAAAGAACACCCCTAGGGTTACTATCATATGTCGAATATGAAGTATTCTAAGTTTGCACAATAGATCATGCAGATCAAGATGTGCAATATGTATTTTGATGTTCTGATCATAGTACTATGTGCTTAAGTAGTAACGGTGTCTTTAGACACCACCTCTGTTCTTCGAAATTTATTTTCCCTCTTCGATTGTCTACAGTATTGTGTTCTCTGTTTCATGGCATGTTCCATTTCATTCCCTAACACTTGGATGATGGATTTCACATGGCTACATACTTTATTGAGACCTTGGTCCTTTGGATGACATTGAGCGAATAATTTCACATTTTATAGAGGAGATCCCACCTCTTTTGGAGGCCATTACACACATTGAGGATATTTTAGCACCTATTTTGAGGACGACCAATTTCATGAGCAATTATCTTTTGAAAAAATACCTAAAATTATACTAGATCAATGTTATTAGATGCAAAATGGCTATGGGATTTCAAAAAAGTGGTCATAATATAAATTCGAGTAATAATTGACACAATTATGGTGCTTTTAAAATATATTACAAGAAGATTATCGTGAAATTTTTTACCACTCATGGGACACTTTTGGAGGAGCTCGTTGAGGATTTTGAGGATGACCAATTTCAGGAGAAATTGTCTTTTGACAGAATACCTAGAATTCTACCAGATCAATGCTATTAGATGCAAAGTGGCTATGGGATTTTCAAAGTGGTCATAATAGAAATTTAGATAAAAATTGACACATATATGGTGCTTTTAAAATATGTCGCGAGAAGATTATCGTGAATTTTTTACCACTCATGGGACATTTTTCGAGGAGGTTGTTAAGGATCTTGAGGAGGTCATTCCACATGTTGAGGAGGACGATTGGGAACTTGAGGAGAGTTTACTTGAGTTGAAAAGCATCTTTGGGGTATTTTGACCCATTCACTCATGTATCATAAATATTATTGTGTAGTGGCATGACCATCTGATAGTTTATGTATTTTTTACCATAGCTCTAGGGTTTTTAAAGAGATAATAGTATTTTATATTATTTTAGGCTAAAATGTAGGAGAATATTATTATTGTAATGAGAAAGGTGCTAGATATCTCATATAAATAGAGAAGCACTTATCATTTGTAAATCATCCGATGATTCCATTGAGGGAAGAATTAATTTTCTCTATGCATATTTTGATGGCTATGTGCTTGTAGGGTGAAGCAAGCATCATTGTAAAGGCATTTAAGATTCACTTTGGAAACTCCACACACACATGAAAGTTTAGTATGAGGTATCATATCCTAGTTTTAAAATTCATATCAAGTTGTATGATAAGTAAAGAAATATGGCACCATGGGAACTTCATGAATTGTATCCTTTTCTTGATATTAAGGATATTCCAGGATACCCAAATAAGCTCCCTCCAAAATGGGAAAAGAATATTATAAAGTTTCATGGTGATACTCTTCTTGCTATTTTGCATGTCTCATCATTATTTAAGTATGTTTCAAATCTCAATGAAAGACATGAGGATGTCTTAATAAGATTATTTTTACTTTCTTTGGAAGGAGATCAATGGAGATGGGTCAAGTATTATAGTATCCCAAGGAAGATAACTTCTCTTGCATGTTTGATTTGAATCTTCCTCAAATATTGGGGTCCTTGCTACCCAAAGTATGAAGGAATACTTGAGGACATTATGATAGCCATACATGAGTACAAAGAGGCATTCCATTATCGTATGAAGAATCGATCACGTCAAGAGCATATTGATAAAGAGCTCTCTCATGTTCACATGCTATAATTTTTGGTACATGTTTATTGTTAAACCAAAAGGTCAACCTGTTAGTTTCTGATACAATCACTAGAGTTAACGGATACACAAGAGGTTGTTAAACCATGTCATGAATCTCGAAGGAGGTGTTGACCATCAAATCAAAGGGAGTATTACATAATTGATTAAGGGTTTCCACTCATTTAAAGTAAAAAGTATCTTATATTGATTCACCCCCCTCTCAATATAATCATAAGTTCAATGATCATTCATTAAATTTAAAACAATAAATGCATGTAAAATCAAATCACAATACACAGAGTTTAATTTGGAAACCCTTGTGGGAGAAAACAACAAAAAATTATCTTTATAAATGTCTGTAGGCACCAACCTATTGTTACAAATATTTTAGGCACCAAACTACTAGAGACACCAATCTCTTCAGATGAGCACCAACTCAACAAGATATTATGTAGGTACCAAACTACTAGAGACACCAATATCCTTAGTTGATCACCAACTCGATAAGACCTGTATAGGTTCCAATCTAATATCTTCATACACATAGTACTTTTGACTTCACATGCATTCTTCATACCTCATGTATTTCACAAAATCATCATACCCTTAACTTTAATGCTCCAACACCTCTCCTTGTTTCATATTCCAGACATAACTTCAAATCCTAGTCGTACTTAGCCTTCATGTCCTAGAAAACCTCATATCATCATTACCAAAATATAACTCTAGACTGTAGCATCCCAACCTCAAAACAACACACTTTGAATCATCATAGAGCTTAGTCCTTCATAGCGCACCCTTAAAACTCCAAGAAAACTCCTCTTGCTCCTTTAGACCCCAAGAATATTCCCCAACTCCTCTCCTTGCTATGTTCTAGTGCCTCTCCTTGCTTCATACCCTAGACATAGCTTCAAACCCTAGTCATGTTTAGCCTTCATGCCCTAGTGAACCTCGTAGCATCATTCCCATAATATAAACCCAAACTATAGTATCACAACCTCAAAACGACGCCATTTGCAGTATCATAGACCTTAGTACTTCATAGCACACCCTTAAAACACCAATAAAAATTCTCTTGTTCACCTTTAGACCCCAAGAATATTCTCTAGCTCCTCTTGCGCACCTTAGATCTCTTTTGCGCACTTGTACTTTCTCTTCTTGCTTAGATACTCTTCAAATACACACATCTATCCTGTATTTATAACATTTCCTTGTTCACTTATGGTGTCGACTTGTAAAATCGATTGTTCCGACTTGTACTTTATGGCTGAGATGACTTGATAGAATATTTCATATCTCCTCATTCATATGGAATTAGAGGGAGTGCCATATACCATTGGAAAGACCTCAAAATAATTTTTTCAATCATATATCGTATGCTCCAATTTGAGCTAGGTCTTCAAAGTAAAAAGGCCTTCAAAGATAAGGTATCCAAACTGAGCATAAAAAATCCAAAAAGAATATTTCCAACAATCTCCATCTTGCAATATTTATCTTGGACATGTGTATTCTCCCTCTTTCTTTGACATCAATGACAACAATATTTCCAACAATCACCCCCTTTGTCATTGATGGAAACCCGTAGTCAATTTTGTAATATTTCCCGTGTCAGAAACTTCTCCTTGTTTTTGCAATTCTTCCTCTGTTTGTGACTTATCCCCCTTTGACATCAATCATCAATAACAAAGGGATTCTCCCCCTAAGATTGTGCTTCCCTTTACTAACGAGATGAGAGGGATATCACTCCCAACTTCTGTCTGAGATATTCAAATGTGTCTCTGGGAAGGGGTTTAATAAAAGTATTTGTAACATGTTCTTTGGTGGAAATGCATTCCAACTTTCATTTACTTGTCCCATACAACATTTTTCTCCTTTGACTTCATCAAGAACGTATGCATTGCTCAGGGTTCTATTTTCATTTTCCACTAATCTTCCTAAACCTATTTTCCTTATCTCACATATGTTAGAGTGAAATGTGAGGTTGTAACATTGATCACACATTTGAGTGACACTTAAGAGATGGTGTTTTAATCCTTCAACATACAAGACATTTTGTGTTTTAGTCTTTCCATTATCAAGACTAACGATACCTTTTCCAACTATCCTTGTAGAAGCATTATCCCCAAACGTAACACTACCTCCTTTTTCTTCCTTTAGGGTGAGAAATTTGTTCTAATCCGTTGTCATGTGTTTTGAAAATCCACTATCAAAGTACCATTGGCTTCCTTTATCTTGAGCATACATTGCACATTCTCCCTTCTTTGGTTCTTCTTGTTTCCTTTTCTACACCTTTGTGTATTCTTCTCTATGTTTGGTAAGAACATATTCTTCCATGTTTTGTTTAGGAGAATTTATTATTATACTTCTACAGTCACGTTCTATGTGCTCATAGTTATTGCACTTATAACATTCAATATTGTAAACAAGTAGAGGATCAAATGAATTGTAGTTTCTATCAACAAACCCATGAGAACTTCTAGTTTTGTTGCTCACATAATCATTATTTTAGGTCTTATAAGAACCTCTATTTCTATCTCTCACATGATCACTTCTTGAATAAACTCTACAATATAGTGCTTTATGACTAAAATTATTGCAAGAAAAACAATATCCAAGAAAGAGATTTTGGTACTGGGTTGTGAAAGGCCATCTTGGTGGAAAAAATCTTTTGAACTCATTCTTGTTGTTCTTGTGAGAAGAATCAAGTTTTTGTTGGTCATCATTTAATTTCTTGTTGTTTCTTTCATTTTTTATGGAGCCTTTGATAATATTAGGATATCTTTTAGGCTTTTCTTCATTTTCCTTTTCTGATGGATTTGTGACCTAAGTTCTTGCATCTCTCTCGGTGTTCTTTTGTTTTTCGTTGTAGCCAAGACCTGTCTTGATGAATGGTGACCTTTGGTAACTAAGAATAGTATCTAAGATTTCAATACCTCTTCCAAACTTCAACCCTCTACTAAACTAATCAATTGTTTTATCTAGTTCTTTTCTAAAGGAAACAATTTTAGCCTCTAGCTTCTCACAATTTTCTTCATTTTCTTTTAGCCAACTTCTCACCATTTCTTCTATCATTTTTGCCTCTTTTAGTTGAGTCTTCAATATGATAACTATTTGTATTTGTTTCATCAAGATCATGATCCTTCTTTTCATATCTTTGTAATTTCTCTTTCTTCTTTTTATTCTTTCCCTTGAGTCTATTTATTTCTTCTAAGGCACTAATGAGTTATGCTTCAAGATTCACTTCCCCGTCAATGTCTTCTTCTTCTTAATCTGATTTTTCTTTATGATTGTATTAATTTCTATATTATTAGACTATGTATCCATGGCCATGATGAGGAATTATTCTTTCTTAATATCAAAAACATATCCATCACTTTCTTCAAACGGGTTATTGCCCTTTCTGGAACTTGGAGTACGACTTGGAACTTGAGGAGATTTTACTTGATTTGGGGAGCATATTTTGGGTCTTTTGATTCATTCACTCATATATCATGGATATTCTTGTATAGGTGGCATAAAAATCTCATAGTTTATGTATTTTTTACCATATCTCTAGGGTTTGTAAAGAAATAATATTTTTTTATATTCTTTTAGGCTAAAAGCTAGGAGAATATTCCATTGTAATGAAAAGGGTGTTAGATCTATGATATAAATAGAGAAACACTTCTCATTTGTAAATCATTGTTACTTGTGGAGATTTATCACTATTTGTCTACTACTACTTTCTCTCTTATGAAAAAATCTATGGATGGCTAGTTAGATCAAATTTTTGGAGCAGATGCTTTGTGGATGTCTTTTCTACTTCATGGATGTTCATTTCTAGTGTTTTGATGGATGAAATATTTCATTAGTAAGTGGTCTCTTGTTATCTTGTGGTTTTGTTTATGAATGAATGTAAGTGTAATGTTGTTTCTCTAGTGTTGGTTGTGCATTCTCTTGGATCTTTCTCGAACAAACCCTTCTTGTTAAATCTCTTGGAAGGTTACTAGTGAAGAAACTTCCCTTGAATTGTTTTTGAAGATCTATTAAATAACAATTTCCATGCTCTTTCCCAATGGATGTTTCAAGTATCTCCTGAAAGACTATACCTTTGGAGTAAGATAGGGAAGTGTAAACTATATGTTTGTTGAGAAGGAGTTTCCCTGAAGCTAAAGTGGCCCTTCTTTAGAAGTTTAGATATGTGTTTTAAGTCCACGGTCTAGATACTTTTATATGGTTGCGCTTTGAGAGTGACTTCACAACCAACTTGGTGAAAGGAGAGGAATTTCTCTCAATGTTTAGTTGAGTAGGTCCCCATGGAAAGAAACAATTAAATACCCAAAACAACATCTAATCCTCCAATATATGTGGAATAAAAGTCATCCTTGCGGATATAGTGTTCTCTAGTAAGTTCCACCTTGTGCACCACACCTTCATTGAATATATTATGGCATGGGATGTTGACGGGAACACATTTAGAAGTATCGAAGTGGACATATGAATGCTTAACATATTGAGAATTATAGCTTGGACATGAACTTTTGTATAGGGTCCATGTGAATGTGCAAGAAGTAGTTCGAGATATTTTCAAAAAGTGATTCTATTTTTAAAAAGTGATTCTATTTTCGAAAAGTAAATTATATTTTGTAATTCACAAGTCTTGTTTTTAGCTATTGAATTTAAAAGTGTATTTCATGCATGCATGACTTAGACTAGGAGTAATCTCATAAATAGATTAGGGTTTTGGTCTCAACTAAAAATATAAATATAGATCAAGATAGAGAGTTCAAAGACACTTTAACACTTTTGCAGGTTGAACAACAAAGAGGGAGAGAGTGCATACAACTAGGAAAGAGACATTTTTGGTAGCAAGCAGTCCCATGCAACAATTATATACATCTATACAGACAATAATGTATGGATCGGTATAGTCGTATGGACATAGCTATACTGGCATCCACACAACTAGTATGGACAGGACGTACTCTCCCAACATGTTGTTTGTAACACCCTGTTTCCCCCAATTTGTAATTAATCATAAAGTAGGAATTACCATGCTAATGCATGAGGAAGATGTAAATGTATTATTGTTTGAGTTGCCAATAACTGACTGTGGGGGTGAATCCTTGAAAGTATTGGCCATGATATCACTAGAGGAAGAATGTGAAAA
Source organism: Picea engelmannii (assembly GCA_009831015.1). Classification (NCBI taxonomy): domain Eukaryota; kingdom Viridiplantae; phylum Streptophyta; class Pinopsida; order Pinales; family Pinaceae; genus Picea; species Picea engelmannii. The sequence continues at coordinate 72,305 of ML834880.1, forward strand.
CTATAGGAGAGGGTTCATGTATCAAATAACCCCAAATCTTCCTTGATAAGGATGAAAAGCCTCCTTCGAATCCCAAGGAAAGAAAATCAGTCAATGAAGAAAGGATTGGTGGTTGAATCACCAGCCACCGCCATGAATGGAAACATGGATTGTCAGTCTGAAGTACCATAGGGACTTGCAGACCTGAGCTTCCTTGTGACAGAAGGAACCGGATAGGTCAGCAAAAACCTTCCCAAGTAAGAGGGACACACACATGGGAAAGGGAGGCACCAGACGAGGGCGGAAGCTCACAAGGGAGAGGCGGGAATCTCTCCAACGAATCATGAACAGAAGGTTGCGAGCTTGATGCTGAAGAGCATCTGAGAAACCTCGCCGAGGCCACAACCGAGTGAGAAAGCTCTGAGTTGCAGAAAATAGGACCCGAACAAAAGCTAAAACAGAGAGAGAACACTCGAGAACTGTGAGAATTCCCTGGTGATATCATGGCTTGGCACGGGGGTGGCCATAGTGCTAAGAATGAATGCCTTTGAGCCTATGGTTGGGTGGAAGGACGAACACCCACAGTCAGTTGGTTGGTGGCAACCTGTAATAGATACGTGATTTCCTACCCTGTGTAACTTAGTTGTGACTGTGTATGAATTGGTTATACTGTGCATGCTTTCAGGAATGTGAATGAATGCTTAATGGATACACTGTATCCCTTCTATTTCTGCTTCGTTGTATAATTAGGTAAGTAAGGAATTATATGGGTCGGACATGACTTGTTCTCATAAATTCTGGAGTTCTGTAGCGTCTTAAGCTAGAGCCACGAACTGTGAGCTCGTTGACCTTAGGTGTAGCCGCATGTACGATGGTTTACTCACCTAGTCGTTCTGAGTCCCTTGGAGGACGAAGTTTGTTAATCTCATGAGAGGTAGTGTCGATATGCACAGGCCCTCTGCGATCAAATAGAACCCCAAAACCCCTTGATGAATAGTTGTACTGAAGACTCTTCTAAGAGTCAAGTCCAGGAGATAGAGCACAAAGCTCTCAAGTCTTTCATAGCCGACGAAGCTCAGGAAGGATAGCGAGTTTCAAATACCGAAGGAGAGTACCCTTTCATTTGTTAGATAAATGGACGAGATCCTTTCATGGGATCTGAGGTCTGTCATGACAGTTAGATTGGAGAAAGGAACGTAGGTGTTAATTCCTCGACCCCTTTCAGCCTTTGCAAGTAGTGAAGGAATCAGGACCGTAGATCCAAGGATCTGACGGAGCCCTATTGACCGTCGATCTTAGCCTTTGTATAAGCAGGAGAGTAGCATTTAGATGACTTACGACTTGGAGTGGTCAAGGGTAGGACTGCATGAACTCATGATTCGCGAGATCGCGACGTGATCGTGACCGTTCGATCCAGGCCACGGGAGAACCGTGGGATCAGAACTTTTGTGGTTATCACCTATCGGGGGTTCGAAACTTGAGAGAGTTTCTTTTCGACTATAGAAGTCGCGAAGTGCCGAGCACCGAGGGCTCATGCGAACACGTGCCACCTCCGTTAGGTGGGGACCACGTGGTTGACAGGTGGCGTTACAACAAGCACCCAGAGAAAGGTGGGAGCGGGTGACAGGTGATGGACACATGTCGCCTGGGAAAGAGTCAACCCATTGTTGAATTATCGTATCTTGGGAATTCGTGAAGGAGGAGCACGAGGGCTCAACATTCCAACTCGCGAAGTCGCAAGATGCGAGTAGCGCTAGTATTTAGCTTAGGAAGCGGGTGACCCATTGTTGACTTATCGTGGCTTGGGGTTTCGCAGGATGAAGAAGTTGCACCCTGATCGTTAAAGCCGCGAAACGCCGAGAGCTGAGGTCACGTGCGATGGGCGGCAGTGGCACATCTCTTGAGCAGAGTACAGCGGAGGAGACAAGTGGTGTGTGCACGTCGCTTTGGCAGAGCCCATGTAACATTGACCTCTCGCGTCTCAAAATTTTGCAAAGGAGGAGCACGAGGGCTCAACACCTCAACTAGCGAAGTTGCGAGTGGCGCTAGTGTTTGGCCTAGCCTACGGTTACATGTAGCAGGCGCTAGTGAGGAAGGAGCCATACCCATATCGCATCTCAGGTATCGGCATTGGGAGAAAGAGGAGTAGAGAGCCTTGACTCCCAACTCGCGAGCTACGAAAGGCGCTTGCGCTAAGTCCAGGTTGTAGTCGCTTGGAGGAGGATAAGGGAAGGGATGGTCTGCGCTAGGCCCCATAGAAGTCTCAGGGATTATGTCCCTCAAAGAAAAAGACAAAAAATTCATTATGTCGTAGTGGGTGTGTTACAAATTGGTATTAGAGCATGGTTACAACACTTGGCCTGCTTGGGCTCATGTACGAGCTGCGTAAAGAGACATTGTTATCTGCATTTTCTCTTTAAGAAGAAGGACCATAGAATGAAACTGTAAATTGGGAATTTCTTTAACCCCTATGTTAAAATGGTAACTACTCTTATAGGAGTAGGAATGCACTAATCAATATTACTGATAAGACCTGAGTGTGAATAACAGAGGTGGAATGAATTGTGCTATGAAGTTGCACGAGCCAGACAAGGGACATGAACTGAGTTGTTCTGTTATAGTGTGACGATGGCTACCTACTAAAGCAGGTAGCATCTCTTACAATTGAGATGGTTGGTTAGGTAAGAACTTAAGATCCAAATGAAGAACTTCTTCATGATTCGGGAAATCTGGTAAGGATTGGTAGGATCCTTAGTGATCCAGGGGATCAAACTTTGCTCAAAATTCAAAGTGCTCGGAATCGCTTCAAATTGAACGGAAGCATAGGCATCATCGTCACGAACCCAACGCAACTTGTTTGGGTTCAAACGAACGTCGGGAGAGAGAGATATCACGTTCTATTCAAAACGACAAACAGGGAAAAAAGGGATGCTGACTGTACAGTCCATATGGATGCTGACATGGCAGGTCGTACGACACGTGGCATGAAGTTGTGTGGATAGTTGGCATATGACATGGATTGTTTGCAGTGAATAGCGTATCGACACGTGGCCCAATCAATGGCCGCCACGTGTCATCCTGACATTGGTTTAAAATTATGTTGGTGGTCAGAGTCGACCCCGCGACCTCCGAGCAGGGGAAGAGACTTGGGAAGGGCCGCCCAACCGGGGCGCCACCGTATGTGCCTTGTTATATATATGGCGAACATTATATTTAAGTTAATATGTATTGTGTGTTGGGGCGCGGACCGGGTCGGGGCTTAGCCCCGGCCCCCGATCCCGTGTGTATACAATGTAACCATGTTACTATATGCGTGCCCTCCAACCAATTATCGTATAGCCTTTTCATATGAGACGCCGGTCGTATGGGTATACGATGTGACCATGGGCGCGCCTTTTCTAACCGTTTTAAACTTTGTCCCTTTTATATATATTGCACGCAGTCATGTGGTGGACTATGTGCCCTCGACCTTAGACGGTTAAGGGCCAGGGCGTAACCGTTTGACAGTTTGTACCGGTTGTGCAGTTGCGCCCGGTGCTGAGTTTTAATGCATAAAAGTGTGTGGGGGCTAGGTTGAGGCAACAAGGGTGCATTTTGGCGATCCAGAGACAGAAAGTTGTTTAAGGGGAACTTCCAGGAAGCCTATCTTCTTCAATTTTTGGCCAAATGAGGTGCCGAAAAAGCCCATCTAGGGATTTTTGGACATTATGGAGCCATTGGAGCCATCTATTTGGCATTTTGAGCATTGTAAAGAACATATTTGATCACTTTGAGCAAATAATACAAAAGATCCATTGGAAGCTGGACCAGGAGATGTAGCCCAAGAGAGGGGTGAACTCCTTTATCATTTGTTGTGTTATGTGTTTTCTGTTCACTGTTTATTGTTGTTGTTTATATGCATCTTGAATGAGTAATTTATATAAAAGTTGTGTTGCATATTTGATCCATTTCCATTTTAACACATAAAATAAAATTTGCAAATAATTTCAAGAATACAAGTCTTCTTCATTTTTAGATCAAGTTGGTATCAGAGCATAGGTTTTTGAAGACTTGATTATTTGCAAGTGTTTTGTTTTCTGATGCTCACAAGGTTGAAACTAACAAGAGGAGAAGGTCAACTTGTAGAGCCAAGTTCTCATCCTTCAAGGAGGAAGATTATATCATCACCGCAAGTTTCAAGGAGGCATTCACCAAGTATGGCTCATGAAGAGAGTCATGAACATATTCCTACAGAAGATGAAGA
>ML834882.1:0-29424 GCA_009831015.1 Picea engelmannii
ATTGTTGCAAGAGCCAAACATTATGAGAAGGAATCTCGTGCTTGGGAAATTTTATTTCCTGTATGAAACATATTTGGAAACTACGAAGTAAAATTGCTATGATAATATCTCATGATGATTGTGTGTGTAATATAGTTGAGATGATGGCTATTGAAGCTAGGAAGCTCGAGAAGAAGGATATTGTTATGAAACTGGAACCCTATGGTTTCCATAGGTTACAGACTGCCAGTCGAAGCCTGGTAGTAAGTTGGTGCTCTCCTTGTTGTGCTTGTTTCACCACTTGGGTGAACAAAAAAAATGCACTTAGTTTTCCTTGTTAGGCCATCAATACAATACAGAAAATGGTTAATTGATTAGTCAATCAACCATAGAGAAAATAAGGAAAGAAATAACAAGAAAATAAAACTAAACTAAGCATGCATATAAATTCAAATGAAAACTTGCAAATGAGACAAAGGGATAGCTACCAATGGGACCGTTCTTCGAATTGATAACACCTAAGAGAAGTATGGGAACTTATGAGTCCCCTCTTCCTTCTTAGGAGGGCTCTTAAGTCCCCCAAATACAAAGCTCTCTTTATTCTAACAATGGAAATCCAATGGTGAAGTTTTGATGATTAAACTTCTCAAGAGATGAGAAGTAGAACACTAGTTATGAATGCTCAAATAACTCTGAGAGAAATATGGCTTCTCTAAAACCAAATGAACAACATAACAATACTCAAAATTATTCTCTTTGTTTGCATACCTTGGTCATGTATTTATAGGACCAATGCAAGATTTTTCATAACTTGCTTGTAGTGTGAATGGGATCCCTTTGAAGGTACTACCCATCCCTTTAATAGCCCCAAAGCTAGATTTTGGGCCGATTTTGGAGTCTTGTCATGGTACACTTTGACATGGAAGTGGTTGAGGCCCGACCAACTGTATTAATGCACCATTTTCACATCAACATCAATGCAGGTTCTTGTGGAGACAACCGCACAGACTGTGCATTTTTCACATTCAATGTTGTGTTGGTTCGCGTAGATGTGCGCAAGAAAGCTTTGGGGAAATTGTGTTGAAATTCAAGGACTTTTTATATAGTTTTGGTTGCTTGTTGGATAGGTTCTATAAATTCTTGAGGTATGTTGATTGATATGTTGTGCTGATACTTTCTTCAACCATTGCCTATATTGTTATCAGCAATTTTTCGATGATAACACTCCTTACACAGGAACAACCTGAAAAATGATGGATCACCCAAGGGACTGTGTAGCGGTGAATGTGATAATTGATCCTAGAGGGTGAGTATAGCAAGGAAGAGGCAATTTAATAATTCATATGGAATAGTGGTTGGAATAATGAGGGTATGTAAAAAAAAAAGACAGTGAGATAAATTATTTCTCATGACAACTTTGTGAAGCACATGATAACCATACAATTAAGTATTTCTTTATGGTCACAAACTTATTTTGAATGCATGTTTACATTTTGAAGTTGAGAACTCATATGAATAAGAATAGTTGTTATATGATCATGGCTATAACATGTATGTTTTCATGATGGTTGTATAGGAACAACTGAAGAATGAAGACATGAGTGAGCACTCGGAAAGGAGAGCACCAAAAGGAAACAAAGATCAAGGACAAAGGCATGGAAAAATTAAATTTCGATGGGATTTTGGTAGCTCAGAAGAAGAAAAATGGGATTTGAAGGATGCAATGTGGCAGACACATCTACAACTATTTGAAAGTTTGGATATTCTTATCACAGTTGGAGTTCCTGGAGCCACAACTATGAGACTTGTTTTCCAACCTTGTGATGGATCCCTAGATGGAAGTAGTACAACATGAGGGACTACGATGCAGATAAGGGGGTACAATTTCTTGGGTTGTGCAAGTTGAGGGGAATGAGATCACGTCAGTTGGAATATCTATGGGAATCAACAAATTGTTAAAGTTGTTGTAGCTAGAGTTCCCATGGCCACATCTTCGAGACTTCCTATCCAGTTTATGACAGAGCCATGGAGGGAAGTGGTACATCATGAAGGACTACAAATAAAAGAAGGGAGCACACTTCCTTGGGTTTTGCAGACTTAGGGGAATGAGAGATTGTTGGTTGGAATTGCTACAAGAATTATAAATTGTAAAATCATTATGTATGGTTTTTGGTCCAGAGTGCCTATGTATATAATTTTTGGGTTGAAATGCATGTGTGATATTAGGTCATAGAGCCTATATACTGATTAAGGGACTTTGAGCCGAACATTATAATATGTATGGACACTTGTATGGTGGTGTGCACTAAGGACAATGCAAAAATAAGGGGGAGGGGATGTAACATATCCATTTTTAATCCCTGTGAATTTTAATGTAATTGTGCAAATGTGATTTAGGCTGGTGAGGTGATATGTTTCGGGCCAAAGAGCTTGTATCGATCAATATGGCCGAGGGATAAACTATGTAAATTGTATAATGAATATATTATTAAAAATAATAATTTCTAGTTGCAATATGAGATGGACGATAACAATGGGGGGATATGATTCCACAAGAGAGGGGTCTAGAGGGAGTCCAAGGGGAAAACCCATGTCATTTGCCTGAGTTAATGTGTCATTTCCATATAATCCTTCATTGATTTATTGGACACTCAATCATTGAATTCATGTAAGAGGTTGGGTGAAGAAGTCATCTCACTCAGTTATGACAACATGGGTTGAGTGTAATCATCCTTGGGGGAAGAGTAAGAGTTAAGCAAGCATAGGAAAAGAAGGAAATTCGAGTAGGAAGAGGGGGAAATTTTTACATGTTGATTTTTAGCAATAAGAAGGGAGATGGGTGCTGGGAAAGAGCACCAACCATGTTGTATTTGAGAACAACAAGAGAGATGATTTTTGTGCAAATATCAATATTGTATTCCTATATTGGATATTTCATGTTGAGGAAATGGCTCAAGAGCCTTGAGAAGGTTACTGTGATCTGTCCTTAAGTAGTTGAGAGCTTCTAGAGCCCACAATTGTGAGATTTCCTAGCCAACCATCCACTGGAGCCTTAGAGGGAAATGTGAAGGCATGAGTGATCCCATTCCTTAGGTTGTGCCAGTTGAGGGAAAGAGAGTCGGTCAATTGGAATTGTTAATGGAGTATAACATGGGTTTTGGGCTGCTGAGTGTGTGGAGATTGGAAAAAAAATAGTCCCATACCTCCTTGTGGACTCACAGCCTTATCTCAGGGGTGACTTGTTGTTGAGAGAAAATGAAAAACAAGCTAATGGATGGGAGGAACATCCTTCGTACACAATCAGTTGGTTCATATACTTAAAGATAAGTTTTCTGTTATATTTTATCATGCTTATTCCATTGTCTGGATGAATATTTGAATGCCGATGCGTTTTCTTGAATGTCTACGTTCACATTTTTAAATATGTTGTCAGTTGCATGAGAAAAATTATGGGCATGCTGCTCTTGCTCGTTTTTATTTGCTTTGGGTGTATTAATCCATTTTAGCAAGTCGGGTGTGTTACACACGATAAAGAATCCAATGGAGATCAATGAATGAGTATGTTTGGATCTTGTGAAGATGAGCATGACATCTCATGCAATAAACAACATGACACCCTCTCTAGGATATCCAAAAATGTCACCCTTGTAGGAGGGTAACATTTGACTCTTACTTGGGGACATGCATTCTATGCGAGAGTGTATGAGAACACCAAAATCTCAGTAGACCTGTGACCTATGCATCATGGAAACTAGAAAATGATTTAAAATTCAGGGGTGAATCTGTTAGCACTAGAAGTCACCCTTGGATTGTTGCAGAGGTAAGCCTGGTACCCATCAATTTTTATGTCACAATAGATAAATTTAAATGGGGTCTAATGGACGCAGACTCAGGATTATATTGATTTAACTCATAAAACTGGATGGGTATGCATAAGTAGATAAGGTCTTGATCTAACTTCAGTCAGTAAGTTATATCAAGGGTGAGTAGGGGGAAGAACTTGAGGAGAAATGTGAAGGTATGCTATGGACATCAGCTCTTCCAGTAGCCCGAGGAGGAAAAGGTTCAAATACAAGATCCTCTTGGATTCGAAACTTCAAGAAATTGAATGAGGTTGTAACTAGACTGAGATCAAACATACATCACAATATAGTTACATCCACTCGATTGGATCATCCATGCCCGAGCCATTCAATATAATAGGGAAAAGACAACACATGAAACTAATTAAAACTAGTTGCGATGCCACTGAGATCAAACCTACATCACAACAACATAGATACCCTCGACCGGATCACCCATGCCCGAGTGTTTTAACACAAAAATTACAGAGAAATGAAAAGGAAACTGACTTTCATTAAAAAAGAACTCTCAAATACAAATACATAACCAGAAGAACCAGAGTTTCATTAAAAATTTACAATACAGGAGCTTGGCTCAACCATCGACCATAACAAAATATCAAAATTGAGTATTTATACTCAGAACAACCTGCCCCCACCAGAAGTGTGACCTGGATACTATATTCAAAGCTTCACATATGCACCTTCTTTTGTCAGTCTACACTTTCATTCTTCTGTCAGACGCGATCTCAGATCAACATGGGTTTGCAGGGAAATATGCTCACAGGGGTACCATGGGCTGACGATTCAGTCCCCATGGCCAAATTTTCCATGCTTTCCATTTATGGGGTGAAATGAGGTCTCAACCACCTCCCCAATTTCCATTAAATACCTGCATTGGGATCGTGATGGAGCCTGACACCCATGAATGATCCAGGAAACGTTCATGACTCCTCCAAGTCAATCCCAATGCTTCGAAACCACGTAGATATTCTGATGAGACCAAAACGAGCACTTTGGGCCCTTGGCATAGCTCCTCTCCATCTCTCCACGTGACTTCGGTCCATGACCTTATGCATCCCCCATATGAAATTTTAGGATTTGACCTGTTAGGAGTCTTTACTCCCCTTGATTTCAAATATCCCGATGTTCGATCCTGCGAAATGACCCATCTAGATCGACGGTCGGATTTTCTTTGAACTTGACGGCCAAGATCATTTCCTTGAACGATCTCAGTCACCCACTGCTTGACAGGGGATTTCCATTTCTTTATGGCCCTACTTCCATATGACCGCGGGCTGTGATCATGGGCCCAACTCTTAGGTGCGTCACAATTTCATGTTTCACAAACTCACGTTGTGCCCCATACTAAAACTTCTGAGTCACTAAATCATGATCTCTTGGGTCAGGTGCCACATGTCCCCTTTGATCGTATGACCTAGATGAATATCTTCATTTTGGGGCCTCGACTATCGACATTTTGGGACCTTGGATATTGACATTTTGAGGCCTTGGCTATCCCAAAATGACTTCCTCTGTGGTTCGAATATGGTGCCACGCGTCTTGCTAGATGGATGACTCTTGTTGATTTCGGATATCGTGGGTTCAGATATTTCACAAATACTTCAAAAATGTTTTGAACTCCTGAATCCCACGATTATCATTTTTTGTTAACCTCTGAACTTTGAATTTTCCCACCAAACTGAACTTGCTCGTTCGCTTGATTCAGGCCCATAACAAATCATTCTAAATGTTGCGCTTGTGCTTATGGTTGTGGTCTCTGTAAATGAGTACTTGTATGACTGACTGAGGGCTCAAGAAGGAAAAGGGATCAGTGATAAAGGTAAAGAGAGAGAAGTGCTCAACCATAGAGAAAACAGAAAGGCTTAGGGTTGACACCTCTCAGGGAGGCAAAAAGAAGAAAAACTATAAGCTGAAAGGAAAAAGCCTTACGATTGGTTCTATAAAAGGAGGAAAGACAGGAAAAATTACAGACTTAGGAAAAAACCCCAAATTCAAAAGACTCTGACAAGTTTATGTGATAAAATTTAGTTCGAGTGCCTTAGATTTTTGGCTATGGAGTCTCCTATTAAAAACAAAATAAGCATACACATGAACGATATTTACAATGGCGGGATACCGACTGCGGCTTTAAACAAAAAAAAAATTCAGGAAGTGCCCATTCACAGGGCCACCAAAAACTTCGTCACCCTCCAAATTCTGCACCCTGTAAGTATTATTTGAAAGTGTCTTAGAAATATTGAAGGGTCCAATCCAAAGGGATTCAAATTTACCATGCTTGCCCTTGTCCTGTCTGGGTGCATCCCATTTGAGTACTATATCTCCCAGCTGGAAATCCTCTCCTCTTCTCTTCTTGTCAAATACCGCTTGATCTTCTGTTGATGGTCATGTTCCCTTTCCAGTATCTCTTCTCTTGTTTTCTGCACTTCTACCAACTGTAATATTCTCCTAACCATGTCGTCAGGTTCTCCCTGATAGTCTTGGAAGAATTTTTCCACTGGAAAGGTGAGTTGAGAAGGAAAGATGGCCTCAAATCCATACACAATCTGAAAAGGAGAGACACCAAGAGGCCTCTTTGTTGTCACTCTATCAGCCCACAAAGAAAACTTAAGCTTTGAATCCCATGCCTTCTTGTTGTCTTGTAGCAATATTTTGATAGTTTTTATGAGGCTCTTGTTAGAGGATTCTTCTACTCCATTTCCTTGGGGATAGTAGGGGGTGGAATGGATCAATGAAATCCCAAACTTCTGACAGAATTTGATCAATGGTTCAGCTTTGAAGGATGCAACATTGTCAGTGATAATTATGTTCAGACAACCGAACCTTGCCATAATATCTTCAAGAAAAACGATGTTTACTTTTTGAGAAGCACTCCTTGTGGGGATAGCTTCTATCCATTTGGTGAAGTAATCTGTTGCAGTTAATATCCACCTGTGTTGAACACTTGAAGCAGGATGAATTTCCCCAATAAATCCCAGGCCCCACTGTTGAAAGGGTCCTGAAGCTACCACAGGCTTCAATGGCAGAGACTTAAGCTACTACTTCCTAGAAAATTTCTGACATTTGATACATGCCCTGATTTTCGCACAGACATCAGTGAACAGGCTAGGCCAGTAGTACCTAGCCCTGAGAATTTTATAGGCCATGGTTCTCCAGTAGTGATTTACCCCACATAGGTTGTCATGAAAATCAAACATAATCTTCTAGGCCTCATGTGATTATAAACATCTCAGAAGCACTCCTAGAGGGTCTTTCCAATACAAGACCTGGTCAATAAGGAAATATCTAATTTCTTTAAGCTTTAAATCTCTTGTCTTTCTTTTTTTCCATACCATCAGGGGGTCACAAATCTTGCAGAAAATATATAATATATTTGTACCAAGTACATTTTGCCAACAGAGGACCTCCCTGAGAACTTTTATTAGACAACTCAACTTGTTGATTTTCTGAGAAAGTGTTGATGAAGTTAACCCACAAATCCTTGCAATTAGATTCAGCCAATAACTTGGCTAAACCTTGGCCCTTAACTAGTTTGGTGGGTTTTATTTCTAGATCAAATTCAAGGATTTTAGAAATCCACTTACTTCTTCTCCCGTCTATGTCAGGCTGAATGAGAATGTCCTTCACAGAAGCTGAAGGGACATATGCAATGATCTTCGAATGCAAAACATAGACTCTGAAAGATTTGAGAGATTTCAACAAGGCATAGGCCTATTTCTCCATGATGTCATATTTGACCTCTACATCCCTAATTGCTCTGCTGAAAAAGGAAACAAGTTGCTCTAGCCCTTCAATATTCTTTTGTAACAAAACATCTGCTATTGTGTCAGATGAGGCAAAGGAAAAAATCAAGAAATCCTTGGAATAATTAGGACTGATGAGCATAGGTGCTTCATTCAGTGCCCTCTTTATTTGATCGAAAGAATTTATGGATTCAACTATCCATTTCACTTCATTCTCCTTCCTGAGCATGGTTGTAATATGCTTCACCAATTCAACAAAATTTGAAACAAACCTTCTCAGAAAATTAATTTTTCCCAAGAAAGACTGGACTTCCTTCTTGGATCTGGGAAGCACCAAGGTTTGGATAGCTTTTACTCTGCTTGAATCAACTCTGACCCCCTCAGCTGATACTATTTGTCCCAACAATTTTCCCTCTTGCATAGCAAATAGTGACTTCTTGGGATTCAGGGAGAGACTGAACCTTCTACATTTCAAGAATACCCTTCTTAGATGATAACAATGCTCTTTATCAAATCTGGACAAGACTGTAATGTCATCCAGATAGATGACTACAAATTTATCCCTTTCTCCAATGAAGGTGATGTCTATGGCTCGTTGGAAAGTTCCCCCTGCATTCATCAATCCAAAGAGCATTTTGGCATACATGAATGTGCCCCAAGGAGTGGTGAAGGGTGTCTTTTCTCTGTCTTCAGGCATGACAGATATCTGATTGTAGCCAGAAAATCCATCAATCATGGAAATCTTGGATGCACCCGTCACCCTCTGCAATATATGTTCCATCTTTTGCAAAGGGTAATTGTCCTTCTTAGAGCTTATGTTCAGGTTCCTAAAATCAAAACAAAGTCTGATTTCTCCATTATTTTTCCTCACCGGGACCAGGTTGGCCACCCATTCAGAATATCTCAAAGGGACAATGATTTGGGCATCCAACAACTTATTTACCTCCTTTTCCATAATAGGTAGCAACATAGGATTTATTTGTCCTAATTTTTGCCTAAATGGTTTGGCCTCCTCTTTCAATGGGATATTATGCTCAATGACGATGGTGTCATGTGTTTTGAGGTATTTATAGGTCCAAGCAAACACATCAGCAAATTCCTTTAATAACTCAACATACTTGACTCTCTTCTCCCTTGACAAGCTACTTGACAGCTTGACGAATTTTGGATCCTTCTCTATGCCAATATTGCACTCAATTTCATCAACATCATCATTTGGCACTTTACCCTTTACTGCCACGTCATTCCTGTCAAATAGTCTTTCCAAAGGAACTAGTCCTTTTGGGATATGATTGCTAGGCAACTGAACAATATAATGGTCAACAATTTTTTTCAGAAAAACATTAGCATGAGGATATATCTCAAAATTAGGATCTTGATCAATGTGTGATGCAAAAAACTCATCAACAGTCTCCAGGAATCTTTTGATTTCAAGATAATCCTCAAACACTTTCCAATGCTTGATGTTATCAGGTATAGAGGGTCTATATTTCACTTCTACATCATACCTAAGTTTGGGTGGCAGAGGGACTCTAAAATTGCTCATTGAAACAACTAAATAATCAGCCGCTGTATTTTCCTTTCTCGGAATGAATGAAATGTTGAAAGCCAAGAAAAAAATGTCAATCAAGTCCCACGCTTCTTTTCTATATGATCTCAGCCAAGGATGTTTGGCTCGATAAATATTCCTAATCTGATTAATAATCAATTATGCATCCCCAAACACAGATATTTCCTTAATCCCCATGTCTTTTGCAACCCTTAAGCCCAAAAAAAGAGCTTCATACCCTGCCACATTATTTGTAGTTTCAAATTCTAACTTGTAGGATAGAGATATAGTTTCTTGGGAAGGGGAAAGAAAGATTAAGCACCAACACCTTCTCTAGAAGAGTCCCCATCAAAGAACATTTTCCAAATGGAGGTGATCATAGGAGGATCTTCACAACGAGGAATGGGATTTATGATCTCAAGAGGAGGTTCAGGGGCACCAATGAGCTGAATAAGATGGATCCCAAATCAATATCAAGGGAAAAGATAAAATTATTGGTGGGGTCTACCTCATCACTGATAATGTAGGCCAACTGAGCCTCTCTGTACAGTATTCTATGATCCCCTCCAAAGAATGGAATGGTAGCATATGTGAGGTCCATATGTAATGTTCCCCCAAGTATTTTTTATCCAAGATCTTGACAATAACATGCCAAACTTGGGGGGAACATCAACCACTACAATATCCATGACCACACTTTTCATGGGCAACTGAAACAAGGTCAAAACCAAATATTTGATGACCCCAAGACAATGCACCCTCCTTGAATCAAAATAATACAAATCATGATAAGCTTTAGTAATTTCTAGTCCAAGTTTTTTCATGACAGTTTTGGGCATGATATTATGAGATGCCCTTGAATCCATCAAACAGTTATGCAATACCTTGTCATGTATGTTCATAGATGTATAGAAGGGAGAAGATGAATCATCTCTATATTCTACCATAGGACCTAATATGACTGCTGGCTTTTTGTCTTGGAGGTTTACTGAGTCTATGGGATGATAAGATGGCTCGGGCTACAACAACTTGGAGAGGGATTTTTTGAAATCTTCGTGCTTGAATAGCTCTGAAATGGGCACAGAGATCCTGATTTTTTCAATTTCATGCTCAAAACTAAAGGAGGAAGGGGGATTCAAAATTTCTCTCACCTCTGGGACAGGGTCTTTGGCTACTAGTGAGGGATTCTGAGCTTTCTTTTCCATGTTGTTGTTTGTTGTGTCTTTAGCAGGATTTTCTGCTTTGGAAGGTTGATCGGGAATGTCAAACTTTCCTTATTTATTCTTAGACCTAAGGTTGTATTTACTGGGATTACTATTTGCCTTCTCCCCTTCGCTTAACTCATTTATTTGGTTGTCCATGAGGGACTCCTCATATGCATATTGAGTTAAATGGGGAAATGGGTAGGTGTCACCAAGACAATGGATTTCAGGATCAAGCTCTTCTTCCTCTCCCCCCTCATCAGCGACAAGGTTATTTTGGAGAGGGGTTTGGATTTTCTGATCATCCCTATCTTTGTTTCAAGGCTCTCTTGGAAGTATCTAAGGAGTATTGTTTAGTCTTCTGAAGTTGCCTCTGCTTTCAACATTTTCGAAAGCTTTATAACCTTGCTTCCGTTTGAATTTCATCGTCTCCATCTCTGCAGACAAGGTTTTCACCATCTTGGTCAATTCATCCACTTGAGGGTGGGATGCAGAAGAACCAGAGGTTGAGGCCTTAGATCCCCCCCTTCCTCTATCTCTGTCAGCTTTATTTCTGAGTCTGTCAACTGCCAACACATTGGATTCTACTTCTAAGTCCGCATCTTGCATATGAGCCAAGGAAGTATCTCTTCTTTCTCTTAACAAGAGGCATAAATCAAGGTCAAAAGCACTAGAATAAGTGACTTTGGTATAGGCTTCTGTAGGCTTTATCTCGGCAGGGATCTTATTGTACATTTGCTGAATCTTTTGGAGAAGTCAGAGACAGATTATCCCTCCTTTCTCTTTAGGGAACCAAACTCTGTGATATAATACATAAAGTCTTTCTTATCCCCCCACTGCCTCAAGAAAACATCATCTAAAGCCTCAATCCCAACAATGGATCCAGGGTCCAATCCTCTAAACCATTTTCTAACCTCACCATCGAGGCTCTGGACAAAGACTCTCATCCACACATCTTCATTTTCAATATTCAGATTGTCTTCATAGCTTTATAAGGAAACAAGGTGTTCTTCAACAATTATGCTTTCCTCTGCAATTAATTTGAGCATATACTTGAGGTAATCTTCAGCAGGGAGAGTGTTCATGGGTTGAGGTAAGACTAGAGGGGCATATCTAGCAACCACTATGGCATCCATTCTATTTCTAGGGGGATTATCACCTGCCATAGGGATGATAGGTGGAGGAGATGGATTTCAGACAGGGGAGACTAGAACTGAGCTTCCGAGAGGAAAAGGAAACAACAGAGGATTAGGAGAAAAGGCTACAAGGCTTAAAGGAACACAATTTTCCCTTTTTCCAAAATCAGTAACTCTAACAGGAGGAGGGGTGATAAAACCTGGGGTGGGAAAATCTCCTAAGGTTTTGGGTCTAGACCAAGGTACAACTTCAGGGGAGATAGGAGTGAAAAATCTTTCTCCCTCCAATCCAAAACCAAGAGGAGAAAACTCAAAAGGAGCACTCCTGAACTTTAAACTTTGGGAAACTCCGATGGAAGGTAAAGTAGGAGAATGCGAAGCATATATCGGAGTTTCTACAGGAGGACAATGAAAATCATCAGAAATACCTTGTTCAATAGTATAAGTACCTTCTCAAGGAGCCTTTCCCTTTCTGATAATTTTCTTTGGGTCAGCTTCAGGAGTTGCTAAAGGCATTTGTGGAGTAGACCTCATGTGTCTGCCTCTAGAAGCCACAGTGGACACAGTGGAGTTGCCTTAAATGGAGTCACCATAGTGGAGTCACCAAGTGCACAGTTGCAATATTTGGTGTACTAAGTCCTGATGCACCTTCAGAACCAGTTCAATCCCAAGGAAAATCTTCAATTCATCCCTGACAACGATGCCATAAATGTTAGCACTAGAAGTCACCCCTAGATTGTTGCAAAGGTAAGCCCAGTACCCATTAGTTTGTATGTCACAATATATAAGTTTAAAGGGGGTCTAATGGACACAGACTTGGGATTATATCTATTTAATTCATTAAACTAGATGGGTATGCATAAGTAGATAAGGTCGTGATCTAACTTCAGTCAGTAAGTTGTAGCAAGGGTGAGTAGGGGGAAGAACTTGAGGAGAAACGTGAAGGTCTACTATGGACATCAGCTCTTCTAGCAGCCAGATTTGAAACTTCAAAAAATTGAATGAGGTTGTAACCGGATTGATATCAAACATACATCACAATACAGTTACATCCACTCGACTGAATCATCCATGCCCGAGCCATTCAATATAAGAGGGAAAAGACAACACATGAAATTGATTAAAACTACTTGCGATGCCACTGAGATCAAACCTACATCACGACAACATAGCTACCCTCGACTAGATGATCCATGCCTGAGTGTTTTAACACAACAATTATAGAGAAATGAAAAGGAAACTGAATTTCATTAAACAAGAAGTCTCAAATACAGATACATAACCAGAAGAACCAAAGCTTCATTAAAACTTTATAATACGGGAGCTTGGCTCAAGCATCGACCATAACAAAATATCAAAACTGAGTATTTATACTCAGAAAAACCTGCCCCCACCAGGAGTGTGGCCTGGCTACTATATTCAAAGCTTCACATATGCACCTTCTTCTGTCAGTCTAAACTTGCATTCTTCTGTCAGACACAATCTCAGATCAACATGGGTCTGTAAGGAAATCTGCTCGCAGGGGTACCATGGGTTGACAGTTCAGTCCCCACGACCAACTTTTCCATGATTTCCATTTATGGGGTGAAATGAGGTCTCAACCACCTCCCCCATTTACATTAAGTACCTGCATCGGGATTAGGATGGAGCCTGACACCCATGAATGCTCTAGGAGACATTCACGACTCCTCCAAGTCAAGCCCAATGCTTCGAAACCACGCAGATATTCTGATGAGACCAAAACAAGCACTTTTGGCCCTTGGCGTAGCTCCTCTCCATCGCTCCATGCAACTTTGGGCCATGACCTTATGCATCCCCCATATGAAATTTTTGGATTTCACCTGTCTGGAGTCTTCACTCCCCTTGATTTCAAATATCCTTATGTTCGATCCCGCGAAATGACCCATCTAGATCGACGGTCAGATTTTATTTGAACTTGATGGCCAGGATCATTTCCTTGAATGATCTTAGCTGTCTGCTGCTCGATAGGTGCTTTCCCTTTATTTATGGCCCTACTTCCATATGACCATGGGCTGTGATTGTGGACCCAAATCCCAGGCGCGTCGTGATTTCATGTTTTGCGAACTCACATTGTGCCCCATACTTAAAATTTTGAGTTGAAAAATCATGATCTCTAGGATCAGGTGCCACACATCCCCTTTGATCGGATGACCCAGATGAATATCAAAATTTCGAGACTTCGACTATCGACATTTCAGGACCTCGACTATTGGCATTTCGGGACCTCGGCTATCCCAAAATGACTTCCTCCGCCGTCTGAATCTAGTGCCATGCATCTTGCTGGATTGGACAACTCTTGTTGATTTCGGATCTCGGGGGTTCAGATCTTTCACAAATACTTCAATAATGTTTCAAAATCCCGATTCCCATGATTATCATTTGTCGTTAACCTCTGAACTTTGAATTTCCTCGCCAAACCGAACTTGCTTGCTCGCTTGATTCGGGTCCATAACAAATCATTCTAAATGTTGTGCTTGTGCTTATGGATGCGGTCTCTATAAATGAGTACTTGGATGACTGACCGAGGGCTCAAGAAGGCAAAGGGATCAGTGACAGAGGTAAAGAGAGAGAAGTGCTTGACCATAGAGAAAACATAAAGGCTTAGGGCCGACACCTCTCAGGTAGGAAAAAATAAGAAAAACTATAAGCTGAAAGAAAAAAAACCTTATGATTGGGTCTGTGAAAGGAGGAAAGATAGGAAAAATTACAGACTTAGACAAAAACCCCAAATTCGCAAGACTCTGACAAGTTTATGTGATAACAGAATCTGCCACCCCAATTAGTAATAAAAACACTGCTTTGCAGAAATGCAAACTTTTCACTAAGTAAATGAAACATGAAAGTAAAGCAAGAAAAACATATGCGAGGAATTATTCTAAGGAAAAGTAAATGAATTATAAAAATAAATAAATGTAGTAAAGTAAACACACGCATGAAAAGGAAAACATGCATGGAAATAAAAAATGCATTCTAAATATTGCTCACAAAGATTATTCATGCTACAGGCTAATGTGGCACTAGGTGCCACTAGAATAATAGAGTCTTAACAGTTTTCCATTGACATGAAACGATATCCTTCACCATCAAGGTGACTGGGATTATGTTATAGCATCAATTTCCACAATTAAAGCATTGATGATCTTATTGGCCTAGTCTCTATCCTACTTGCAGACATCTCTTTTCCATACCTCCTTGAGATATTCTAAAAAACACTTTTTTAGAACTTGTACACACCCTAATATTTTTGTAACACACGTATATCCAGGTCGCCCAAAGGAGAGTCACGTACATGGTATTAAATGTTGATTTTTTTTTAAACTTCAGTTATGGGTTTGGTTAGTTACCTAACTCAATTTACCCGTACTCAACCGTCTTTAATCATCTGTAATTGATTGAATATGGATTAAATAATTCATTTGGTCCAAGGATAAAGGTAATGATTCATTGCATATCAAAGCAAATATCCATTTGGTTACACATACCATGTCTGTAAGCCCATATACCTCTCATTTTTTGCTAGTTATTGACCTGAAAACCCTTGTTTCCATCCTTCTTTGATCACATTCCTATTTGACTAGGAGTTTCCCTTATATGCTACTTGAGTTTGTTGGTGAATCGAAGGTTGAGACCAACCTTTATAATAGGAGTTTGGGTGGAGGGACCCAAAGTCTTTTTCGACAAGGCAACACTGCACAAGACATGTATATAATGTAACTACCAAAACTATTGAATATTTATAAGAAACTCATTCCTTTGAAAAGCATTGTGTTAGTTATGTTTAATTTGCAATTATTTCATATATGTCGTGTAGAACACTAGTTGCATTGGTTATTCCTTCAATTTTAATTGGACTAATGGACAATTATTAGTCTACTACCTCTCTCCGTAGACTTGTATGTTTGAAGTTCTTGCAGGTTGTAGAGAAAACTATCAATAAATAATGAGAATATTCTTGAATTTGGGAACGACATCGAATGTAGGACTGGTGGTGAGTTTATTCTTCTTTTCCTCTAGATAGTTAGGTATTTTAGTCCAGTCGATTATAATACATTTGTTGTGTGTTATCTTTGGGATGTTCTTTCTTTATGGTTATCGATTTGTTGTAGTAAGTCCACTATTGTAGGGGATTTTTCCCAAAATCAGATTGAAAGAATCAGTATTGGATACACTCTCTACCTGAAATGGTCCTCTCCACAGAGAGTCAAAATTCCCATGTTTTCTCGGTTTTTCCCTTTGCCTATCCCACATTGATACCATATTAGGTTAAAATAAGTGGCATGGTTTTCTTATCAAACAAATTCTTGACCCTTTTCTGATTACTTGCAAGTTGATCAAAAGCATTTCTTTTGTTTTCATCCAATTCAATCAGTTGGTTAATTATTGCTTGATAAACTTATTTATCATCTTAAAAATGCTCAAGGATTTGATATATTGGGAGTTTCAAGTGGACAAGTAAGGTTACATTCATATGATATACCAATTCAAAGGGGCTCCATTCGATGGATTGCTTCTTTCTAATCCTGTCAGCCTAGAGAGCATATTTGATCTATCCCAACTCCTTTTATTATCAACAACAATTTTCTTGATGATGGTCATTAAGGTTTTGTTACTTTATTTTGCAAGACGATCCCCCTGAGTATAGTAGTTGGATGAATGGGAGAGGACTATGTCATATTTGAAACAAAAGGAAGATAATTCAAGAGAACTAAACGAATTGGAATTATTGATAGTGATCCTAGCTGGAACACCAAATTTGGTGGTGATCCTTTCCTCAATGGATTGTCTCACTACACCATCATTTTCTTTCTTGGTGGGAATTGTTTCAACACATCTAGTAAAATAATCAGTGGAAGTAAGCACCCATATGAACCCATTGCTTGAATTTTCCTTGAATTCACCTTAGAAATAAAGACCCCACTTTTGGAAAGGTGCCTCTACCAAAACTGGTTGTAGGGATAATGATTCTAACTGTTGTTTCCCAACAAAAGGTTGAAATTCTTGGCATGATCTGATATATATATGGACATCATGGAAAATGGTAGGCCAGCAATATATTTCCCTTAAAATCTCATGGGTTGTAGTTTGGTCTACATGATGTCTCCACAAAAACCTTTATGTAAATATTCCACCAAGTTACCCTTTATCCTCCTTATCATCAACACACCTCAACACTAGTCCATCAGGGTTCCTCCAACCTAGACCACCTTGGATAATGCAATATTTTTCCTCTTTGAGCCTTAAGTCCCTTCTCTAATGATCAACAAGGTGTTATGGGTAGGTTAGGTTGTTTAGATAATAGATAATGTATGAATACCATTCATGCTTTTTGAATCTATCCAACACATCAATAATCATATTTATACCCAAAGCTTTATCGTTCCCTTCGACAAGTAATTGTGCAAGATCTTGGATCTTTATCAATTTGGTGGGTCTAATTTATAAGTCATATTCTTGGATTCTAGAAACCCACTTGTTATCTCCAAAAATAAATCAATTGAGATTTTGCATTTTAGGTGATAGGATGTCTTTTAAAAAGGTATTTTTAAATTTTTTAAAAAGTTCATTTCTCAAAGCTTTACGCATGTAATAAAGTTTAAATAAAAGTTTGTTTAGTTTTTATTTGATCTAATTCAAATCTCAGGTTTTGGTGGCTTAGGCGAACATTTCTATTGTTCATTAGCCACCGAAAGCCTTAGCTTTCAGAAGCTTAAACAAAGGAATCCAGGGCCATTTTAGCCACCAAAATTGCAGAAGCGGGGAAAGAGCCAACACGTCCTATCACACGTTTCAACCGTTGGGTTCAACGTTTTATGATTTCAATAAGCCATCGAAAATACTGGAGAACGAATTGTTCATGACCGAAAGTTGATTTCTCTGTGATATAAGCGAATCTTTCCAGATCATTTTATCATTAAGCCATGTGCTTACGTACCCTCCATTTATTACAATTATCCACCATGACTACTGCAAATCATCAACCATTACGCCACATCCATTGTAATCAGTGCCACGTTCTAAAGCTCACCTCAGTTTTCTCATTTCTTTCACAGCCAAGCCGACTTTCGCTAATTCTATGTGGTGTAACTCTCCCCCGAAATCTGCTCCTTCGATCACAGGTGTGTGAAAACATTGTGGAAAATGAAGAAAGGAATGTCAACCCTGAGGAAGGATCTCAACGTCATCAGTTACCTGGAATCACACTCGGAGGTATGTCAAATGTTCAAGGATGCAGGGTGTTACAATTTTTGCAAAAAATTACAGAGTTCTCATCAGTAGGTGGCAGAGGCCTTTGCCCTCAATTTCAATGGAAAGAAAGAAATCATCGGTCGGGATGAATTCGAGATAGATGAATCCCCCATAGCTGAAGTGATAGAGCTTCCCATGACTGGAGAGAAATGGTTTAAAACTATTGTTACTAAGAATGTTGAATTCAGGACTTATTTGAAACCAGAACATAGGGGTTTGATATGGAAGAAAGATATTCTTGTATCTTTCCTTGAAGAGAAATGGCAGCAGTTATTAAAAGCCATAATGGTTTATATAACTTGTGAAGGGCGATACAACATGGTGATGATTTACCATTTTAAACTTATAAATCATTTAACTGGTAGAAACCCACTCAATATGCCCTATTTCCTCCACTGAAGTTTATCCAAGATGGCTCATCAAGTCAAGGCCAAGCCTAATCAAGTTGCAGGTAGATTATCCCACCATAGTCTAATCAAAATTTTGGTTTGTGAGTTGTTGCAAAGAAGAGGTAAAGAGTGGAATTAATTCTTATTCTGGAATGATTTCTAGACTGAGGTTCAGCCAGAGGGAAAAAAGAGTCCTCATTCCAAGAAGTCTTCCACTCCCAGAAGTGGAAAGAGGAGGAGGAGATCTATCTCTCCAGCCCCAGTCAATCAACCCTCTCCTTCCTCTAAGCTTGGCAAAACTAAGAAGAAATTAAATTTCAATAGTGAAGAAGAAAAGGCCAAAGAATCCCCAGTGAACAAAAACATTCTTAATCTTCCTTACACAAACTCGGAGGATGAAGAGAACCAAATTGAAACAGGGTACAAGGATCCAGTTACCACATGGCGTGAAAATTCTATTTTTGTGGATATATACACAACAAGCTATGAGAACCTTCCATCACCTACACCTCAAGAAGAACAAGAACCACAAATTGCAGATGCTTCATCTAGCAAACGAGTGAAGCAGAGTAAATCAAAATAAATCAAGAAGCTTAAGAAGAAGTTAGCCGAGAAAGAAGTGCTAGAAAGGGTAATAAAAACCAGGTATGAAACTCTGTCAAAAAACTTTGCAGAAAGAAACTCATCTTTGGAAAGATTATCCCATGAAAGCATAAAGGAGAAGAAAAAGGACAAGATTGTAAAAAACTACAACAGGTTATGGAGAGTAGCTCAGGGTTTGAAGAAAAAGGTCAGGGCTTTGAGGAAAAAATCTATGTCTTCAAAACATCAGGCTCAGACACATGCTTCTCTTGAGACCCTTGCAGAGGTGGAAGTTCAGTGAAATGAACCAGAGGTAGCCAGTGACCCTACAATTTTTTAGCAAGATGTAGAAGCCTAAAAAGATCCGTCCTAAGGCGTTTTTAAGCTAAGACAAGGGTATTTTTGAAATTTTGATAATCTCAGGTTTCAGTGGCTTAGGTGAACATATTGATTGTTCATTAGCCACCAAAAGCAGAACTTTCGGTAGCTAATCGGCCCAAATTCTATCTACTCTAGCTACCGAAAGCAATGATAAGGCAAAAAGCTAATGTTTTTGCACAGGTCCAAGTTTTCCTTGTTCAAAAGCCTCATAAATGGTTCCAATCGATGAAAGATAATTAATGACATCCTTATCAAGAGTTTGTTTTGGTTTTGGAGATGCTCTACAAGACAGAAAGGTAAACAACGGTTAGCTATTTTCAAGGATATAAGATTGTTTGACTGTCAACAGGTGTCATGTTTGACTCCTCCTATATCACATGAGATCCAACAGCCTCAGAAGGCTCACTACACCTGCCAAAGAATCTGAAGAACATAAAGATCAATCAAGAATTTGAATTGATCTAGTTTATAGGATCTTTATCTACTTTCTTGGGCTAGTTACTGATTTTCTATTTTTGGCAAAATTCGATCTAGTAATCTAGGATCTGGAAACTGTTTGTAAAAGGCTATAAAGCCAAGAACATTTGATGAACATGGGGTTCGATTTTGAGTTCTATAATCCATTTTTATTGTAAAAAGACACTTTATTTAATATATTAAGCCTGCAAGCTTCTTTCATTTGTTATTGTCAGACTCTCCTTCATCTTTGTCTATGCCTATGAGTTGAAATCATTCTTTTGTCTATGTTTAATGGTACCATGGTAACTGTCATCTTACCTTAGGTTGTTAAGCAAGAATCATAAGCATCCTTTGCTAGTTTGTTGACCCATCATATATATATATTGTTATGTATGTTATGGTTAATTGATTGGTTTTCTTATCCATTTGATCTACAAACCTATTTGATAATAGCTCTCGAAGGCCTTGTACTGCATGAATATAGCTAGAATGTCTTGAAGATACAATCCAATGATTTAAGATATTCATCTTGATCCAAACCCACATCCATTATTGAGAAAACATTTACAAAAAGGTTAAGTTAGCAGGCATCTCTGAGATACAGCCTAGGAGAGTTTTCTGGAGTGATAACAAATTGGCACCATTGTCGGGGAGAGGAGACCGAAGCTCAGCTTCCTTGGGAGACAACAAGATCCAACTTTGATGATAGACAAAGTTTGGACACATTTTGGGTTGTAACCATCTATCTGGCGACTCCATTGGAATGAAGTGGCTTCGAGAAGGGCTCATACCAGGGTAAACCAAGAAAGACCACTCGCAGCACCAGTTCCAAATCCTGAGAAGATCATTAGAAGTGGAAAAGATTTGCAAAGAAAAACTTCCAGATCTGCAAGAGCATCTAATCCAGGTATTTCAAGAAACACTTCTTCTTTTTTATCTAGAGAACCTCTTGTCGAATCCCCTTCTGCTAAAACTTCTAGTTCTTAGAAAATTGAGATTGTGTCAGAAAACTTGAAGGGTTATGAGCCTTCAATTTCCTCTGATGTTATAGATTCTATTTTTGAGCATGTTACCATATCCAATTTAAGAGAAGAAGTTGTAGAATCCCTCCAAGAAAAGGACTCTTCCTCTTCTTTGAATTCTTCACCAACTAAGCCTATAGAGGGTTTTTTCCATACTCATACCAATCTGCCCGTTCTTGAAGATATTTTAAAAGATATTTCCTCTAAGGGTGAAGAAAACTTGGCCTTACTGCTCGGTCAGTTTTATAGAGCTTCTTATTTTCCACCTTATTCGGGAAATTTTGCCCAGGATAGTCATCCTACCAATGCTTCTCTTTCTTTCCTCAATGAAGTCAGACAACCATTGTCTATAGTCTCACCTATCCCATCTCAACCATCATCTTTAGAATCTTCTTCCTCTACATCAACCCCCAAGATTTCCATGGCTATACCTTTGACAAAAATGGAACAAATCTTAGCCAATAGGTATGCCCCTCTTGTGTTGCCCAATCCCTTATTAGCCATGCCAACATGAGATTATCAGAAATATATTCTGAAGTTTACCGGATCCGGGGATTATACTGTTGAAGAACATATAGAAGCTTTATATGCTTATGCTGAGAACATTAACATTTTGGAGGAAGATGTTTGGACCATAATTTTTGTGCAGAGCTTGGATGGCGAAGTGGTTCAAGGAAATACCAACAAATTCAATGGTAGGCATTGAGCAATTAGATGAGGTGTTTTTGAAACATTGGGGAGAAAGAAGAGATCTCTTGTATTACATTCCTGAATTCAGAAATCTAAGAAGAGAAAATGGGGAATCGGTCTCAGACTTCACCAAAATATTTAATAAGATGTTTGGAAAGATTCCATCAGAGATCAAGCCGACTGATGCATCAACAAAGATCACTTACTCTTCTGCCTTTGATCCAGAATTTTGCTTAATCCTTAGAGAAAGAAGATCAACCACACTCGCTTTAATGAAAGATGTTGCTCTTGAGGTTGAATCTAACATTATGGCATCTCAGAAACTTAAAGGAAAATTTGAGAGAAAGAAGTCGTCTGTTGATCCTCCTTCTTCTTCAAATACCAAAATGGAAAAGATGGCCAAGATGTTGGATAGCTTGACCTCGGAAATGTCAAAACTGAAAATTCAGAGTCAACAGCCAGCAAGAAGTAAAGAGCCTAATTATTATGCTCCCAGGAATCCTAATGCATTCCCTTACAAAAGGAACAACCAACAGGTCTAGATCCTTTAGAGAGACAAGAATGCAGCTGATGACCAAAGAATCAGAGCCCCCTTCCAAAATGCAATGCCAGAAGAAGAACATGAGATATCTCATGATGAAGTTGAAGAAGAAGATGACATCAACTGCTTTGGAGATGAAAACGATTCCTCCTTTTTGACACAAAAAGATTATGAGGAAGCCCAGATGGATGAGCAGATTCATGAGGAAAGCATTGAAGAATCTTTTTATCAGACAGATGATCAACCAGGTTACAATTTAAGATCTAATATTGCTGCTCCAAAGCCATTGCTTGCAGCTCTCGGGAAAAAGAAAGAGGTTGTTGCCAAGCAACCTGCTGCTCCTGTAAAGCAGACCTCCACTCTTGCAAAACAGTAGCAGAAGAAATTGTATCCCCAAGCCAAAGAACAAGTCACCCTTAGAGCTCCTCCTAACGAGGTAAAACCTTCCAATATATTATCATACTCTTTTAATTTTGAATCAGAAATTTAGAAGGTAAAAATACCTATGTCATTGACCGAACTTATGAAGAATGACATTTTCAAGTCTGCTATCCTGAAGTCCCTTCAACCAAAGACTCCTCCAGCTACTGATTACATAAACCTTCAATATGAAAAGCCCACAGTGACTATATGACCTATGGTAGAATATTGGGATGACTCTTGTCCACCCTTCTACATATCCCTAAATATCCATGACAAGATCCTTCACAACTGCTTGCTTGACTCGGGAGCGTCACACAACCTTATGCCTAAAGTAGTGATGGATGAACTTGGGCTTGACGTCACAAAAAATTATCATGACCTCTTCTCTTTTGACTCTAGGAAAGTCATATGCCTCAGCCTCATAAAAGACCTTGTTATAAACCTTGCCTAGCTACCAATGAGAAACATGGTAATGGATGTTGTAGTGGCTGATATCCCACCCAAGTTCAGCCTCCTCTTGTCGCATTCATGGAGAAAAAGGTTGGGGGTACCTTGCAGATGGATCTTTTGTATGCTATTGTCCCAGTGTTTGGAGGAGAGATAAAGAGACTTTACAGAGAGAATCAACTTGCCTACATCATTAGTGATGGAAAAAATTATGTAAACCATCCCATTTATGCTTTAGACAGAGACTTTGGATCATGCATTCTTCAAATAGATGATTCTCAGCCAACTCCTTTCCAGCTCACAAACCCTACTTATCACTAGACTGATGGAGAGAGTACCCACATGTGGACCATGTTCTTTGATGGTGCCAGTACCAAAGACTCAGCAGGTGCAAGTGTAGTTTTGATTTCTCCTTCGAAAGAGGCTATGCATTTGTCTTTTAAGCTTGATTTCAAAACTAATAACAATATAGCAGAGTATGAGGCTTTTCTATTGGGATTAAATTCTGCCAAGGAGATGGGAATCAAAGGACTAAAAGTGTTTGGAGACGTGGATCTCATCATACATCAAGTGAACAGTACTTTCCAAGCAAAACATGTCAGATTGAAAGCCTACAAGGATGAGGTATGGAAAATCAGGGACTCTTTTTCCATTTTTGACGTTTCTTATGTACCCAGAGCTATGAATCATCTTGTTGATTCCCTTGCTATATCATCCAATATGTTTATTCCTCCCATGCCTCCTAGACTAAATTATGAAATCCAAGTCAAATATAGAACAACCTTGCCCGACAATATCAAATATTGGAAAGTTTTTGAAGATGATGATGAACTTAGTAGATTTCTCCAGGTGGTAGATGAATTTTCTGATATGCATATTGACCATAAAAAAATGTAGAGGAATCCAAGAAGCCTAAGCTAAAAAGAAAAATGGGTCAACATGATATCGTTCAACTACCCAACAATTATATACCTCGGGGTTTGGTGCCTCTTGAGAATATTTTCGATCATAACGATGTCCCCTACAAAACTAATATGAAGGAGAAAGATCATGTTGTCCATGAGCAATATAGGAAGCCAAAATCATTCTAAATCCATAAATATGTCTGTTGAATTAACCACTGATCAGAGGTCTGAATATTGCAGCATTATGAAGGAATTTGCTGATGTTTTTGCCTGGAAATACAGTGATTTGAAAACCTATGATCCTGAGGTCATTCAGCATAAGATTCCCCTTGAGAAAGACACCATCCCTTTCAAATAGAAACTGAGACCTATCAGTCCTCTCCTATTGCCTGTAATTGAAAAAGAAATCAAAAAGCTCCTTGATGCCAAAATTATAATTCCTTTAAGATACTCTAAATGGATTGCAAATTTAGTAATAGTGAGAAAGAAAAATGGTGAGATCAGGTTATGTGTTGACTTTAGAAACCTAAATAAATGCTCAAAGAAAGACAACTATCCCCTACCCAAGATGGAACACTTGCTGTAAAGAATTTCAGGGGCCACTGTCATGTCTTTCTTGAACGACTTCTCAGGCTATAACCAAATTTTTGTACATCCTGATGACTAAGAAAAAACTGCCTTTACTACTCCTTGGGGTACCTTCATGTACGCCAAGATTCCATTCGGGCTAATGAATGTTGGGGCCACTTTTTAGAGGGCCATGGGCATAGATTTTGTGGGAGAAAAGGACAAGTTTGTCCTCATCTATCTTGATGATATCACAGTTTATTCTAGTAGTCATGAAGAGCATCTAAAGCATATGAAAAGAGTATTTTTGAAATGCAGACAGTTCGAGATTTCGTTGAACCCCAAAAAATATCAATTTTCTCTCAAGAAGGGAAAGCTCCTAGGCCACATCGTTTCAGTAGAAGGTTTGAAAATTGATCCATCTCAGGTGGAAGCAATTCAGAGGTTGTCCATACCAAGGTCAAAGAAGGATATACAATCTCTACTCGGTAAGATAAATTTTGTCAGAAGATTTATTCCAAATTTCGCTGAGTTAGTGAAACACATAACCTCTATGCTAAAAAATGGATCCGAGATAAAGTGGACAGACAATGCAAGAGGTTCATTTCAGGATATCAAACAGGCTATCATGGAATCCCCCACTCTAATCAGTCTAGATTACACCAAGAACTTCTATATTTTCTCCTTTGCTTCCTATGATACGGTGGAAATAGTCTTGTTACAAAAAGATGATGAAAGTATTGATCACCCGGTGGCCTTTTTCAACAAAGAACTCAGAGACGCTGAACTAAGGTATGATCCTATAGAAAAACAAGCTTATGCTCTCATTAAGTCATTAAAATCTTTCAGAATTTATATCCTCCATGTAAAGGTTGTCTTTTATGTTCCTTCAACCTCTGTGAAGGATGTCTTGACTCAGCCTGATATTGATGGAAAGAGAGCTAAATGGATCGCAAAGCTAATCGAGTTTGACATAGAAGTGAAGCCCACTAAGCTGGTAAAAATCCAAGGCCTTACCATGCTTTTGACAGAAGAGAACTGTGATCTTTTGGACATAAATTTCATTGGGTAAAGTTCAGCAAGTTTGCAGACAGGGGTAGCAGCGGAAGGACAATATAACAACCAGCAGGTGGTTGAGCATTTGTTTTCATGTGAGTGGTATTCAAGTATTATTCATTTTTTACAGAAGTTGGAAGTTCCTTCTGAACTTAGCATGACTCAAGCCCGAGCCCTTAAGCTCAGAGCAATTCAATTTTGAATTTATAATAATCTTTTGTATTGGAAAGATCCTGTTGGTTTACTACTAAGATGTTTAGACAAAGAAGAGTCAATTGAAGTCATACATCAGTTTCATTCAAGTATTTGTGGAGGCCATCATTACTGGAAAACCACAACTCATAAGAAATTAAGGGTTGGGTATTATTGGCCTTTTCTTTTTTCAGATGTGTGCTCCTTTGTGAAATCTTGTGATAAGTGTCAAATATTCACAGGAAAACAACAACTAAAATCTATGCCCCTGAGACCTATTCTAGTGAATGGTCCTTTTTAGCAGTGGGGTTTAGATTTCATAGGTGAGATTAATCCTTCATCTAGTGGTCAGCATAAATGGATCTTGGTAGCCACTGACTATTTTACAAAATGGATAGAGGCAATCCCCACTAGAAATGCCACTCATCAGGTCATCATGAAATTTCTCTATGAGAACATCCTGAGCAGATTTGGTTGCCCAAAAAGGCTAGTGACAGATAATGCAACAACTTTCAAAGCTGATGCATTGGTTGACATGTGTAATTCAATGGGAATTCAATTGGTATACTCTACTCCCACTACCCTCAAGGTAATGGCCTTGTTGAGTCATCCAATAAGACTCTAATCAGAATCATTAGAAAGCTGTTGGAGGAGAATCAAAAGAGTTGGGATTCTAAACTAAAGTTTTCTCTTTGGGTAGATAGAGTAACTAACAAGAAATCCATAGGAACTTCTCCCTTCAAACTGGTTTTTGGCACTGATGCCATTTTCCCTATTCAGCTAGTTTTACCAGTGGCTAAGTTTTTTCAGGAGGAACAAACTGAATCAAATGATATGATAAGAAGAATGCTTGACTTGGTAGAATTGAAACAGGTTAGAACAACTGGTGGATAAATCAGAGGCTCGTCAAAAGAGGATCAAGGACACTTTTGACAGAAAGGCAAAGGTGGATGATTTTCAAGTTGGTGACTGGGTTCTGAAATGGGACGCCCTCAGACAAGATAAAGGCAAGAAAGACAAGTTTAACTCTTTGTGGACCAGTCCTTTCATGATAACTCAAGTACAACACAACAACACCTTCATTCTAAAAAGTTTGGAAGGTGAAGAAATGTTTGGTGGCCCAGTCAATGGGCATTTTCTGAAACTCTATTTTATCTAAGGCTTTGAAGCCTTGTCATTGTAATTTTTATTTTTCAGCTTTTGTTTGTTACAAAATAACTCCATGCCCAATGGAAACACTAGTAGATAGGTTTGAATTTTTGTTTTTCAGGAAATGCATTGGTTATGTGGTTCTTGAAACCTCACATGGAGGATTTCACCCCCAATAGGAGCCAATCTTATCTCCTCAAATAAATCAATTGAGATTTTTCATTTTAGGTGATAGGATGTCTTTTAAAAAGATATTTTTAAATTTTTTAAAAAGTTCATTTCTCAAATCTTTATGCATGTAATAAAGTTTAAATAAAAGTTCGTTTAGTTTTTATTTGATCTAATTCAAATCTTAGATTTCGATGGCTTAGGCGAACATTTCGATTGTTCATTAGCCACCGAAAGCCTTATCTTTCGGAAGGTTAAACAAAGGAATCCAGGGCCATTTTAGCCACTGAAATCGCAGAAGCGGGGAAAGAGCCAACACATCCTATCACACATTTCAACCATCGGGTTCAACGTTTTATGATTGCAATAAGCCGCCGAAAAGACTGGAGAACGAACCGTTCATGACTGGAAGTTGATCTCTCTATGATTGATCAGAATCTGGACCAGGGGTCTAAAAATTGGTCAATTTTCAAAGTGCTCGGATTGCAATGAAAACGGTGCCATTGTGTCCGTCTCGTTCTCTCGATTCCAGCGGTATATTTACTTTCGCAAACAGAGTCCGTATGGAGAAGTTATCGAGGTCTGTTCGCCGAGCCAAACAGGCAAAATTTTGATGCTGACTGGGCAGGTCGTACAGGCTGACATGGCGGCCGTACATCCTACGTGGTCGTCCGCACAGGACACGTGGCGGTTCCAGGGCATGCCACGTGTCATGCATTTATGGACTTTTTAAAACGCGGTTTGACCAATATTGGGGTGACACGTGTCACCACTGGATGGGTGACACATGGCACCAGGGTGACGTCAGCAAACTGCGTGGCAGGCTAACGTGGCAGGCTGACTCGGCATTGAATGGACCGTATGACATTGACGTGGAACGCGTTGATTGGATGACAGCTGGGCGAATTAAGTTGTGACACGTGTCATCTATGTGGCAAATGGTATGAGGGCACGTGGCCCAATCAATGGGCGCCACGTGTCCCTCGTGTATTGGTTAATGGTTCGTTGTGTAAAAATTTGTGAGTTCACGGGATTCGAACGGTCGACCTCCTCCACGGGCCAAGGTTTAAACCAATTCCGCCAACCTCTACGCCATATAATGTTGCTTGTTATGGATTCGGCCCACATTCTATTTATGTTGGGATTAAAGTTTTGGCGGAGGTGGAAAGGGCCGGGGCCTAGCCCCGACCCAAGGTTTCATGGCCCGACTCATACGTCCATGCCACCAGAGCTCATGCGCGGGATATAACACATAAACGATTATACATTGTGATATGTGTTTGCATGGATTTTGACCCAAAGTTTGTTTTAATACATATAATGTATGCGCGGGATTTGAACCTTGACCATTTTTTATATTTGCGCGCGGTGTATTTCATTTCAAAACCACACGGTTATACATTATAATGTGACCACGTCAAACTATTCAAATTTAATGCTAACAGTTGGCGCATTTTTGGGCGGAGACCGCTTTAGTTGGCGCCTTTGCTATTTTTAGTAAAGATAACTCCCGCTACTCCTAATTTAGTGGAGTTTTGTTGGGGAAAAGGAGGAGGAATCAGTTATTGCCATATCTTTGGCTAGGGAAAACCTTTCTTCATGTTTTTTTGGTCGATTTTGGGTCTCTTCGACCTCCTGGAGCCATTGCAGCAGGTTGCAGATCCATTGGAGGTCATTTGCAGGTGTTTTTGCTTCAGGGAATCTTTCAGGGCCACCAGGGCCATTTCAGTGCTGGAGCTGTTTGGAGGCTAGGTTCAGCCATTTTTGGTGATTCAAAAGCCTAGGTTGGCTATTTTCGACCTTATGAATCTGATGGAAGAGGTTTCAGAACCATTTTAGGTCATATTCACCACGAAATTCTCCATTCAAGATTAAAGGGCCACCAGGGCCATTTGGGGAAAGTACTATCTAAGGTACATTTTCACTGTTTAGTGTTTGGGAAAGAGCATGTTCAGCTAATTCCTATCTTCTGATTCTGTATTTACAGTCAGATTTGTCTTTTGAGACACTCTTATTCTTGTATTAGCATTTGTAGCATTTTTAATACAAGAGGACAAGCCTAGTTTGGAAGGCTTGGTCCAACAGATGTAGCCTGAAGTGGGTGAACTGCTTTATCATCTTGGGTGTTGTGATTTTGGATGTGTTATTTGCTGCATTATATACTGTTGTGTTTTGGTTTATAACACATATTCAATCATGTCAAAGAACCCTTCCTCACACATGAAATTTGCAAAGAAAAACCAAGAACTTAATACATAAACCTATTGCACATTTTAAACACATGAAGCAAGTGTATGGGAAAGACTTCTAAGTGCTTATTTATTATTTCTTTAGGCAGAGCCTGTAAAGGGCCAGGTAGCCTCTGGAACTCATCCTCTCTTTAGAGGTGACATGTCTGGTAAATGCTCCTACAGTTTATCTCTGTATAAGAAATAGTAAGTTTTCACATTTCCAGAGGTCACATTGGAGTGTATAACTCACATTTTAAATTATGGAAAATGGATACCTTGCACACTTAAACAAGTACATTCCATTTTCAGATCAGATGGTATCAGAGCACAGTTTATTTTGCTCATGTATTTGCCAATGTTAGCTTGAGTTGTAGCTGTTGGTATTGTGCAAGTTTTGGTGTTAAAGTTGATTTCTTGCAAATATGGAGGAAGCTTTAAACTTGAATAGTTCTCCTACATCTTCCAATTCTAAACTCTTTGACA
>ML834882.1:29524-43615 GCA_009831015.1 Picea engelmannii
GGGTCTAAAAATTGGTCAATTTTCAAAGTGCTCGGATTGCAACGAAAATGGTGCCATTGCGTCCGTCTCGTTCTCCCGATTCCGGCGGTATATTTACTTTCGCAAACAGAGTCCGTATGGAGAAGTTATCGAGGTCTGTTCGCTGAGCCAAACAGGCAAAATTTTGATGCTGACTGGGCAGGCCGTACAGGCTGACGTGGCGGCCGTACATCCTACGTGGCCGTCTGTACAGGACACGTGGTGGTGCCAGGGCATGCCATGTTTTCATGCATTTATGGACTTTTTAAAACACGGTTTGACCAATATTGGGGTGACACGTGTCACCACTGGATGGGTGACACATGGCACCAGGGTGACATCAGCAAACTGCGTGGCAGGCTAACGTGGCAGGCTGACTCGGCATTGAATGGACCGTACGGCATTGACGTGGCACGCGTTGATTGGATGACAGCTGGGCGAATTAAGTTGTGACACGTGTCATCTATGTGGCAAATGGTATGAGGGCACGTGGCCCAATCAATGGGCGCCACGTGTCCCTCGTGTATTGGTTAATGGTTCGTTGTGTAAAAATTTGTGAGTTCACAGGATTCGAACGGTCGACCTCCTCCACGGGCCAAGGTTTAAACCAATTCCGCCAACCGCTACGCCATCTAATGTTGCTTGTTATGGATTCGGCCCACATTCTATTTATGTTGGGATTAAAGTTTTGGCGGAGGCGGAAAGGGCCGGGGCCTAGCCCCGACCCAAGGTTTCATGGCCCGACTCATACGTCCATGCCACTAGAGCTCATGCACGGGATATAACACATAAACAATTATACATTGTGATATGTGTTTGCGTGGATTTTGACCCAAAGTTTGTTTTAATACATATAATGTATGCGCGGGATTTGAACCTTGACCATTTTTTATATTTGTGCGCGATGTATTTCATTTCAAAACCACACGGTTATACATTATAATGTGACCACGTCAAACTATTCAAATTTAATGCTAACAGTTGGCGCATTTTTGGGCGGAGACCGCTTTAGTTGGCGCCTTTTCTATTTTTAGTAAAGATAACTCCCGCTACTCCTAATTTAGTGGAGTTTTGTTGGGGAAAAGGAGGAGGAATCAGTTATTGCCATATCTTTGGCTAGGGAAAACCTTTCTTCACGTTTTTTTGGTTGATTTTGGGTCTCTTCGACCTCCTGGAGCCATTGGAGCAGGTTGCAGAGCCATTGGAGGTCATTTGCAGGTGTTTTTGCTTCAGGAAAGCTTTCAGGGCCACTAGGGCCATTTCAGTGCTGGAGTTGTTTGGAGGCTAGGTTCAGCCATTTTTGGTGATTCAAAAGCCTAGGTTGGATATTTTAGACCTTATGAATCTGATGGAAGATGTTTCAGAACCATTTTAGGTCATCTTCACCACGAAATTCTCCATTCAAGATTAAAGGGCCACCAGGGCCATTTGGGGAAAGTACTGTCTAAGGTACATTTTCACTGTTTAGTGTTTGGGAAAGAGCATGTTCAGCTAATTCCTATCTTCTGATTCTGTATTTACAGTCATATTTGTCTTTTGAGACACTCTTATTCTTGTATTAGCATTTGTAGCGTTTTTAATACAAGAGGACAAGCCTAGTTTGGAAGGCTTGGTCCAGCAGATGTAGCCTGAAGTGGGTGAACTGCTTTATCATCTTGGGTGTTGTGATTTTGGATGTGTTATTTGCTGAATTATATACTGCTGTGTTTTGGTTTATAACACATATTCAATCATGTCAAAGAACCCTTCCTCACACATGAACTTTGCAAATAAAAACCAAGAACTTAATACATAAACCTATTGCACATTTTAAACACATGAAGCAAGTGTATGGGAAAGACTTCTAAGTGCTTACTTATTATTTCTTTAGGCAGAGCCTGTAAAGGGCCAGGTAGCCTCTGGAACTCATCCTCTCTTTAGAGGTGACATGTCCGGTAAATGCTCCTACAGTCTATCTCTGTATAAGAAATAGTAAGTTTTCACATTTCCAGAGGTCACATTGGAGTGTATAACTCACATTTTAAATTATGGAAAATGGATACCTTGCACCCTTAAACAAGTATTTTTCATTTTCAGATCAGTGATATAAGAAAATCTTTCCAAATCATTATATCATTAAGCCATGTTCTTAAGTACCCTTCATTTATTACAACTATCTACCATGACTGCTGCAAATCATCAACCATTCCGCAACATCCCTTGTAATCAGTGTCACGTTCTAAAGCTCACCTTAGTTTTCTCATTTCTTTCACAAATGAGCTGATTTTAGCTAATTCTACGTGGTGTAACTCTCCCCTGAAATCCACTCCTTCGATCACAGGTGTGCGAAAACATTGTGGCAAATGAAGAAAGGAACGTCAACCCTGAGGAAGGAGCTCAATGACATCATTTA
The DNA here is from genome assembly GCA_009831015.1 of Picea engelmannii. Taxonomy (NCBI): domain Eukaryota; kingdom Viridiplantae; phylum Streptophyta; class Pinopsida; order Pinales; family Pinaceae; genus Picea; species Picea engelmannii. The sequence continues at coordinate 31,935 of ML834882.1, forward strand.
CCTGGAATCACACTCAGAGGTATGTCAAATGTTCAAGGATGCAGGGTGTTACAATTTTTCCAAAAAATTACAGAGTTCTCATCAGCAGGTGGCATAGGCCTTTGCCCTCAATTTCGATGGAAAGAAAGCAATCATCGTCCGGGATGAATTCGAGAAAGATGAAGCCCTCATAGCTGAAGTGGCAGAGCTTCCCATGACTGGAGAGAAATGGTTTAAAACTATTGTTACTAAGAATGTTGAATTCAAGACTTATTTGAAACCAGAACACAAGGGTTTGATATGGAAGAAAGATATTCTTGTATCTTTCCTTGAAGAGAAATGGAAGCAGTTATTAAAAGCCATAATGGTTTATATAACTCGTGAAGGGCGATACAAAAGGGTGATGATTTACCATTTTAAACTTATAAATCATTTGACTAGTAGAAACCCACTCAATCTACCCTATTTCCTCCACCGAAGTTTATCCAAGATGGCTCATCAAGTCAAGGCCAATCCTAATCAAGTTGCAGGTAGATTATCCCACCATAGTCTAATCAAACTTTTGGTTTGTGAGATGTTGCAAAGAATAGGTAAAGAGTGGAATTACTTCTTATTCTGGAATGATTTCCAGACTGAGATTCAACCAGAGGGAAAAAAGAGTCCTCATTCGAAGAAGTCTTCCACTCCCAGAAGTGGAAAGAGGAGGAGGAGAGCTATCTCTCCACCCCCATTCAATCAACCCTCTCCTTCCTCTAAGCTTGGCAAAACTAAGAAGAAATTAAATTTCAACAGTGAAGAAGAAAAGGCCAAAGAATCCCCAGTGAACAAAAACATTCTTAATCTTCCTTACATAGACTTAGAGGATGAAGAGCGCCAAATTGAAACATGGTACGAGGATTCAGTTACCACAGGGCATGAAAATTTTGTTTTTGTGGATATATACACAACAAGTTATGATAACCTTCCATCACCTACAGGTCCTCAAGAAGAACAAGAACCACAAATTGCAAATGCTTCATCTAGCAAACGAGTGAAGCAGAGTAAATCAAAAGAAATCAAGAAGTTTAAGAAGAAGTTAGCCAAGCAAGAAGTGTTAGAAAGGGTAATAAAAACCAGGTATGAAACTCTGTAAAAAAACTTTGCAGAAATCAACTCATCTTTGGAAATATTAGCCCATGAAAGCATAAAGGAGAAGAAAAAGAAGGACAAGATTGTAAAAAACTACAACAACTTATGGAGAGTAGCTCAGGGTTTGAAGAAAAAGGTCAGGGCTTTGAGGAAAAAAGATATGTCTTCAAAACACCAGGCTCAGACACATGCTTCTCTTGAGACCCTTGCAGAGGTGGCAGTTCAGTGCAATGAACCAGAGGTAGCCAGTAACCCTACAAATTTTGAGCAAGATGCATAAGCCTAAAAAGATCTGTCCTAAGGTTTTTTTGAGCTAAGACAAGGGTATTTTTGAAATTTTGATAATCTCAGGTTTCGGTGGCTTAGGCGAACATATCGATTGTTCATTAGCCACTAAAAGCAGAACTTTTGGTAGCTAATCGACCCGAATTCTATCTACTCTAGCTACCAAAAGAACTGATAAGGAAGAAAGCTAATGTTTTTGCACAAGTCCAAGTTTTCCTTGTTAAAAAGCCTCAGAAATGGTTCCAATTGATGGAACATAATTAATGACATCCTTATCAAGAGTTTGTTTTGGTTTTGGAGATGCTCTACAAGACATAAAGGTAAACAACAGTTAGTTATTTTCAAGGATATAAGATTGTTTGACTGTCAACAAGTGTCATGTTCAACTCCTCCTATATCACATGAGATCCAGCAGCCTCAGAAGGCTCACTACACCTGCCAAAGAATTTAAGAACATAAAGATCAGTCGAGAATTTGAATTGATCTAGTTTATAGGATCTTTATCTACTTTCTTGGGCCAATTACTGGTTTTATATTTTTGGCAAAATTCGATCCAGTAATCTAGGATCTGGAAATTGTTTGTAAAAGGCTATAAAGCCAAGAACATTTGATGAACACAGGGTTCGATTTTGAGTTATATAATCCACTGTTATTGTAAAAAGACACTTTCTTTAATATATTAAGCCCGCAAGCTTCTTTCATTTGTTATTGTCAGACTCTCCTTCATCTTTGTCTATGCCTATGAGTTGAAATCATTCTTTTGTCTATGTTTAATGGTCCCATGGTAACTGTCATCTTACCTTTGATTGTTAAGCAAGAATCATAAGCATCCTTTGCTAGTTTGTTGACCCATCATATATATATTGTTATGTATGTTCTGGTTAATTGATTGGTTTTCTTATCCATTTGATCTACAAACCTATCTAATAATAGCTCTTGAAGGCCTTGTACTTCATGAATATAGCTAGAATGTCTCGAAGATACAATCCAATGATTAAGATATTCATCTTGATCCAAACCCACATCCATTATTGAGAAAATATTTACAAAAAAGTTAAGTTACCATGCATCTCTGAGATACAACCTAGGAGAGTTTCCTGGAGTGATAACACCACTTACAACATGTTCCAAGGTAGTATTGTTGGAAAATAGTATTCTTAATTATGGCATGAGGAACATAAGCAATGACTTTGGAATAACCAACAGATTTAAAATGCTTCAAAAATTGCACTAGAGCATAAGCTTGTTTCTCCATGATCTTGTAACTCAACTTAGAATCTCTAATGGTTTGGATACATTGATGTATAGATCGGTTAGGTCCAAAAAACAACCTCACAAGGATATGAATTCCCCTGTGCTTTTATAGAGGTGGTACTCCTATTTGGATGAAAGATATATCTTGAATATGTTGAATATCTTAAATTAGGGAGAATGCTAAACAACAAACCTTAAAATCTTATTGCTTACTTTTATATTAAAATGGTTCTTGATAACCTGATTTGATATTTATTTGAAACAAGTATTTATCAACAATAAAACATTTAATAAAGGCTTTAGTATCAGAATATATGTATACTCAACATCGTTTATGCAACCCTCAAAATCACATGCAAGTTGAGGATACATCCATATCTTCTCACAAGAACTAGGAGGAAATAGTTTCAATCATTTCAAAGAACTTTAAACGAGTTTCGCATCAAATACTGAAAATAATTTGATAGGAAAACTCCAAAAATCTCACAGTCAGGAATCTCAAGATCTTAGAAATAATTAAATCAATGCCCCAAAATAATTATCCGTGGATTTTTACTCATAAAAGGTATTCAACAATCCAAAACATCTCAACAAACCAATTGACTAAATATTCATAAATAAAGCTTGTCAAACACAAGACTAAATTTCCATGAATACAATAGACAATCCTGGATTACATGTGACAATCACATATATGGTTCTAAATACTCCATGATAATATAAGAAAAGTCTCAAAATAATACAAGAGAAACACTCAAGAACTCAGCCTTATGTTCATTTCAGAAATACAAACATAAAGCCTTGAGAAAGTAGTGTAGTAGAAGAAGAATAGAGAATATAGAGATATTTGTTTGCTGATTAGAATATTAGATGCATATTTATGACTAGACCCTTCTATTCTAATCTTCTGATTTCCTACCTCTAACCCTTTGATGGAGCCTTCTCTTGCTTTCTAAAATATGTTCTTCTAACTTCTTGAAGTAGTTAAGGCTTTCTCTTCTTGAACTTTCCATATGCTTTTCTTCTTGAAATAATCACTTTCATTAATTCCTCATTAATGAATTTGTATCATTGACATTTGTTACTTGAAGTGGGCCCTTTTCATATTTAATAAATGTTTTTAATAAACTTTTATTTTGAAAAATTTAACTGGCTTCCTTTTTAAAGAGAGGATTGCATTTTAATTTTCTGGGCATGATAGATAAAGTATCAATCTTAGAAACCATTCTATAATTAATCTTCATCATCCCATCTTTCCAGCGAGTCTTTCTGAGCGCAATTTGGAGTTCTAGATCTCAAGATATAAGCTCGTGAAGTCGAGGTACCAAACAAATTTATCAAAAAACCATAAAAATATAGCTGACTGTTCTTTCAATTTTTGAGAGCATCATGGAAAATTTCAGATCTTTAAACCTATTCCATCATCTTCATTGTCGAATTAAATTCCCAACGAGGTATAGTTTGTCCAAATTCGACTCCCATATCTCGAGATATGACCTTCAAAAAGTCATTGCTCAAAAGTTGTTAATCAAATCTCATGGGTTAATCTTAGCCCTCCATCCAAATTCGACTTTTTCTATTTAAAAATTCACTTTTTCTTTAATAAAACATATCTCACATGCACTTATGGCATTGATTTTTAAGTGTTTATAAAGAAAAAGGCTCCATGCCTTTCATGTGAATCATATGGAGACTATGGAAACTTGGAGATTTGACCTCGAAAAATTCATGAATTAATTAAATATTTTGACTTCCCAGTCATCATCCACCAAGCATTTGGTCAATGCCCAGTCAATAGTGAGTCAACATCCACATCATAGCCATGTGTCATAATTCCATTGGATACCGTGAGATGCCACATGTCGTAGTCTCAATGGTTGTCATGTGTCATGGTCCCATTTGTTGCCACGTATCATCGTCCCATTCGTTGCCACATGTAATTAAGTAATTGGTTAATGATAAAATGGAGAGGGACTTAGAATAAAAGTTAAGGAATGGAGGTTGAACAAGAGATGAGGAAGGTCATGAATTAGGAGAGAGAAGTGGGTTGGCGGGTTGAGTGGGGATGTGGAGGAATAAGGGGAGTGAACTCGATGGAGGAGAGATAATGAGTGGAGTGAGGAAAAATTCAAAATAAGATTAAGTTATGTGAATCAGTTGGTTGTATTTGGAGGGGAATCAATGAATAAGGAGTGGGATGGGAGGTGAAGTATGGATAAAAAATGATGTACAAACCGATATTGGTGAGTAAGGGATAAATCCAAAACAAATTCCAAGTATAGGACTAAAGGGGTGAGGTGAAGAGGGAGCAAATTGGTAAAAATTCTAAGTATGGAGAGTATAGGAGAGGAAGAAGAGCGTAGAAAATTTCAAAAAGAAACTAAGTATAGAAGAAAGGAGCGAGGGGAAGAGAAGAGAGATGAAGGAGATAGAAATATTTTCTAAGTGTGGAAGAGTGGAAATAAGACTAAGTATGGAAGAGTGAGTGGAGTGGTAGAATGGAATTGAAAAAAGTTTAAGTATGGAAAAAACACAAGTTCCAAGAGAAATTAGCTTTGTTGCACATGGAAGAAGCGCTCTTTGGGAAGTTAGAAGAAAACCTGGAAGTCTTGAGCATACAAACTCATATTTTGAATCCTTGAAATGCATGACGAAGATGAGACTGTGGGATACACAATGAACTTATAATCATTCAAAATTTTCTTCTTATTATATTAACTTGTTTAGTATTATTCCAGGAGCGGGAAAATAGAGGTGACCAAATTTTCGATCAACAAATGGCTCCAACTGCAAGACTGTAATCCCATGTGGGTTGCTGAGAACACCAGAATATGAAGATAAGATGCCTTCTCCATTAGGATATGGAGTCATATTCGAAGTGGATTCTTGTAATTCTTCCTCTATGGAGTTATCTTCAAATATTGCCTCCAGTTAGAAACTACTTTATTGCGCAAAACTTTGACTTAAGAAGCAAAGTATGTACAAAGAAGATATACCTACCCTATCCTACTTTGAGGGAAGGAATAAAGGAATACTTTTAGGTGTAGGTAGATTTCCAATGGAGTCATTCTAACATCCATATTATTTGTGGAATAAAATCCAGAACTATGAAACATATCGAGGTTAGTACCAAAGAATCATGGACATGTCCAAAGTGTGCCGAGGAAAAATTGATCCAGATGTAACCAAAATTTGATCGCATTTCTTGGACAACAATGCTTTGGAACCATGATTCAATGAAATCAATTCTTGGTTGCTTAAGAATGTTGTTGTCTTTGATTGGATGAGAAATTTCCAATCTGATAATACTTTCATCGTTCTCCTCATTTTCAACCACATCCAATATTCTTGGTTCATCAACAATATCTTGAAAGGATTCTTCCTTCGTGCAGTGGAAATCTTGCCCATCATTATTCTCAAGATCAATTTCTTCCACCAATTCTTCTTGTTGCCAATGTTCTTGTGGATTTTTATAATTTGTTGCAAAATTTTCTACATGAGTATGTTGGCTGAAATCTTCATGCACATTTGGTGGAGGCTCATCAATATCATTTTCAAATTTGTTGCTTGACTTCGTATGGAGTATATGAAAGGATGCAATCTTCATTGTCTTGTTTCCATATGGAAGAGGGTGGGTGGGTAAACTTTTTATGAAATGGAGTTTCCAACACATCCCAATTGGTAATGGTCTTAAGCATCCATGAATTGTACCATTCAAGAGTATCACCACACAGAGTTTGTAAAAATAATCGACATGTAACATTGTCTTCAATGAGATTTAAAACATCACATGAAGTTTTGAATCTAAACAAGTGATACTCTACATATTCTAAAATATTTCCAAAGAATGCGGAACATTTTTCAATAGGAATATCAAGCATATGAAAATCTACTTTTGACATATTTAAAGGGATTCTATGCAACTGCCTCCTTCTTTGGGTACCTCTTCCTTTCGCTGAATTTTATAAGTTCATTGATGGACTTGAAGGAGAAGGTAAAGTAACAACAATATATGAAAGAAACTCCTCAAAGGATTCATAATATAGATCTTCTTGATATTCCCGAATCCTTTCAATGGAGTTGCTAGGGAATTTGAGAGTGCTTCTAATGGAATCACCAAGGATTTCATCCTCTCGAATCTTTGATTGTTCTTGTCTCTTTTTGAGGTCATCCAAATATTTATGAATAATGTTTTTATAAATCTATTGCATGTAGAACAAGCAACAATCTTTTTGAATTTTCTTTTTGAAGCTTTGAACCATGGAGACTCTGGTTCTTCAGTCAAATATGAAACAAAGCCTCAAATATCTTGAAAATAAATCATTTCCTAGTATGGTCACAAAAATTGTTGATGTCTGTATTGTTTAGGTCCAAACAACAATCTCACGAGGATATGAATCCCCCTGCATTTTTATAGAGGTGGTACTCCTCTTTGGCTAAAAGATATATCTTAAATATCTCGAATTAAGGAGAATGATAAACAACAAACTTCAACATCTTATTTCTTAATTTTATATTGAAATGGATCTTGATAACCTGATCTGATCTTTAAGTATTTCTTAACAATAAAATATTGAATAAATGATTCAATGTCATAATATATGTATACTCAACATCATTTATGAAACCCTCAAAATCACATGCAAGTTGAGGATACATCCATATCTTCTCACAAGAAATAAGAGGAAATAATTTCGATCATTTCAAAGAAATTTAAATGAGTTATGCATTCAACATTGAAAAAAAATTGATAGTAAAAATCCAAAAATATCACACTCAAGAATCCCAAGATCTGAGAAATCTTTAAAGCAATGCCCCAAAATAGTTCTCCGTGGAGTTTTATTCATAAAAAATATTAAAAAATACAAACCAATCGACTAAATATTAAGAAATGAAGCTTTTCAAACACAAGATTGAATTTTCATGAATCCAATAGACAATCCTGACTTGCATCTGACATTCACATATATGGTTGTAAATAATCCATGATATATATAATAAAATTCTTAGAAGAATACAAGAGAAACACTTAAGAACTCATCCTTATGTTTGTTTCAGAAATAAAAACATAAAGCTTTGAGAAAGTAGTGTAGAAGCAAAATAAGAAGAACATAGAATATGGAGATCTCTGTTTTCCAATCAAAATCTTGGTTGGATGTTGATGGTTGGACCCTTCTATTCTAATCTTCTGATTACCTGCTTCTAACCCTTTGATGGAGCATTCTCTTGCTTTTTAAAATCTACTCTTCTAACTTCTTGAAGTAGTTAGGGATTTCTCTTCTTGAATTTTCCATACAATTTTCTTATTGAAATAATCACTTTAATTAATGCCTCATTGAAGCCTCATTAATGAATTTTTATCATTGACACTAGTGCCATGAAGTGAACCCTTTTCATATTTAATAAACATTTTTTAATAAACTTTTATTTTGAAAATTTTAACTGGCTACCTTTTTAAAGAGAGGACTGTATTTTAATTTTCTAGGCATGATAGGTAAAATACCAAGCTTATAAACCATTCCAGAATCAATCTTTATCATCCTCACTTTCCAACGAGTTTTTCTGAGTGTAATTTGGATTTATGGATCTCAATATATAAGCTTGTGAAGCCGAGGTACCTATCAAATTTATCAACAAACCATAAAAATATAGTTGACTATTTTTTCAATTTATGAGAGAATAATGGCCAATTTTATCTCTTGAAACCTATTCCATCATCTTCCTCATCAAATTAACTTTCCAATGAGGTATATTTTGTCCAAATATGACTCCTAGATCTCGATATATGACCTTCGAAAAATCACTGCTTTAGAACTGTTCATCAAATCTCATGGGTTAATCTTAGCCCTCCATCCAAATTTGACTTTTTCCATTTAAAAATTCACCTTTTATTTAATAATACATATCCCACATGCATTTGTGGTGTTGAGTTTTAAGTGTTTATTAAGAAAAAGGCTCCATGCCTTTCATGTGAAGCATATGGAGACTATGGAAACTTGGATATTTGACCTTAGAAAATTCATGAATTAATTAAATATTTTGATTGCCCAGTCATCATCCACCAAGCACTTAGTCAATGCCTAGTCAAGAGTGAGTCAATTTCCATGTCATCACCAAATGTCACAGTCCCATTGGATACCATGAGATTCCACATGTCATAGTCTCATTGGTTTCCATGTGTCATGGTCCCATTTGTCGCCATGTGTCATGGTCCCATTATTTGCCACATTCCATTAAGTAATTGGTTAATGATAAAATGGAGAGGGACTTAGGATAAAATTTAAGGAAGGGAGGTTGAATGAGAGAGGAGGAAGGTCAAAGGGAGGAGAGAGAAGCAGTTTGGTGGGTTATTAGGTTGAGGGGGGGTGTGGAGGAATAAAGGAAATGAACCCACATAGATGAGTGAACCCGATGGAGGAGAGATAAAGAGTGGAGTGAGGAAAAATTCAAAATAATACTAAGTCATGTGAATTGGTCAGTCAGATGTGGAGGGGAATGGAGGAAAAAGGAGTGGGATGGGAGGTGAAGCATGGATAAAAAATGATGTACGAACCCGCGGTGGTGAGTGAGTAAGGGAGAAATCCCCAAAAAAATCTAAGTATGGGACAAAAGGGGTGAGGTGAAGAGGGACCGAATTGGTAAAAATTCTAAGCATGGTGAGTATAGTAGACAAATAAGAGTTTAGACAATTTTAGAGTGTAGACAATTTTGAAAATAAACCAAGTATAGAAAAGAGGAGTGAGGGGAAGAGAAGAGAGGTGAATGAGATATAAAATAATAATCATATTACCAACTTAACGAGAAGTATGACCTCAAAATGAGAACTCTGGCCCTTAAAACCCATATTTTTGCATAAAAAACCACAAAATTAACCCTCAAATAAAAAAGTGGTGCTACCAGTAGCACCCTTTTTTTGAGGTTGAAATTAGAACTTTTTTTCAAGCATGACCTAAAACATGCATATAGTTGCTCATAAAAGCCTTAAAATCAACACCTAAATCAAAGAATGGTGCTACCGACCAAAAAATGTTTTTTTCTAAATGTTAAAATTATACCTCATTTGAAACCTTATCCTAGTGTGACAAATACCATTGCAACCAAAACCTAAAAATTAACACATTTTTGAAATTGGTGTAAAAAATTATCACTGCTATAAACCAAATCGTAAAATCAACCCTTACATATTTACTTTTTTAAGGTTAGTTTATCACTCCGACCATAAGATAATACATAATGGCATGAAAATATCACCATTTTAGATGTCAACATTCAACATAACTTTGAAATATTTTTATTTTATTTTAAATAAACAAGTCTATACAAATTACATTTAATGAAACATAAATTATTTTGTTACATTATCCATATTCAAAACAAAAGAGCTAAGAAATTTTGTTATATATTCTCCATAATAAAAACATATAATTCATAAAACATAGAAATGATTCATAACTTCATGTAAGATCATATGTAACTGAGAACACTCATTTATGGTTACCATACAAACAACATATTGATAAAAAAAAATACATAAAATGTTTCATACACTTAATCAAATTCATGCATGGATTCTGACACACCATCGGAATCTACATTGTCTTCAGATGAATGACTGGATGAAGATGTAGATATCCATATTCTTCTCTATTATCAATGAGTGCACCATCTGAGTCTATATGTATGCCCAACATTTCATATGTCAAAAGCCTCTTTGATCTATGACTAGGTTCAATAGAATCCCATATTGCACTTATTTCTTGTGGCATCGACCTCTTGATAATCTATATGGTCCTAGAGAGAAGAGTTCCTCTCTTTGTCAAATTGAAGTCATAGACAAGTATGTCAACATCCTCTAATTTTAAGAGGTCGATGCGACGATGAGTTATATTTTGACCCTTTCTTTTTCTCTTTCTGTTGTTCTGTTTCTCAACCACCATCTCTTGCTTGTACACACCATTGAATGGGTGTGTACTTGTTGCATACCAATGCACTTCATCTTCCATGACATCTTCATTTTATTTATCGATCCTTATAACCTTTGCAATCCATAATGGATAACCTTGTGGATCTTCAGTCGCTAAGACTGCAATCATGCAACCCTCCTTAATATCTTGTGTTGAACCCATGTAAATATATTCCATGGCTTCAAGTTGTGCACGTGATCTTCTAGAACCAATATGCATTTATCTTTCCTCTAGTTGTGAAAACTCAATAGTGTCTTGAGATTCCTATTGTTCAACAATGTTTCTTTCTTCATATTCATCTGACCTATTTTGTGTCCAAATAAATGGAGTCTTCAAAAATGTATCTTCATTTGTTGAGTTTGAAATTATGCCACTTTGATCATTGAAAAAAGACTCCCACCAAACAGAATCAACAACATCAAAGTACTCATATGTATCTTTAATGAAATATTTTTATTTCCTCCAAGCATTCAAAATAATCTACATATGTATTATGCTTTCATGGGTTATGGATTTCAACAACTGATTGTAATAACATTAACTTTGATGCAAATATTGAACGATCTGGAATGAACTTCAAGAATGCCAAACCTGATGAAGGCCCCCATTCTACAGTAGTTGAATACTTCTTGCCCCATATAAGTGTTTTCCCATCAACTTTTTTCAAGCAAAATTGATGTTGGAAGCTAATGTCATTAAGTTGCTCAATACATTTTTCTTCACCATGTGATCTCTGGAGAAATCTTTGCATGTCAACAATTTCTTCTAATATGTGAAAAATAGGGTCTGGGATGTATGATTTCTTAATACATTCAATTAATGATGGTAGGCTTCCAACATTTTTCCTCTTCAATGTTACTGAAAAATGAATGAACATTTGATCGATATGATCATGTGTGTGTCCAACAAGAAGGAAACCAACTTTAAAATTTTGAAAGAATCCCAGTTCAACAAGCATGCTGAGATATCCAAACATAATTTGATTTTTGTTTTCATGACTATTGTTATCCAACTGCAGATATAGAACTTGAGGAAGATTACCATACCAGTGACTGATCACATGATGAATCA
>ML834882.1:50149-60472 GCA_009831015.1 Picea engelmannii
AAAAAAAAAGATTTAGAAAAAATTTAAAATAGTTGGAAAACAAGCATTTAAAAAAATGATTTAGGAAAATTTGACTATAGTTCAAAAAACAAGCATTTTATAAACAAAATGTGGATCCATTATAGATAAGAAGATTTAAAATATAAAAAAACTACCTCAAAATGAAAATGGGTGCTACCGGTAGCACCATTTTTCAAAATGTGCTAAAAAATGGGATTGAAAAAATGAGAACTCGACAAGTTCTTGTTAAGTTGGTAATATTGTTTAGTGTGGAAGAGTAGAAATAAGACTAAGTATGGAAGAGTGAGTGGAGTAGTAGAATGGAGTTGGAAAATTTTCAAGTACGGAAAAAAAATAAGTTCCAAGAGATTAATGGTTCCAAGAGAAATTATCTTTGTTGCAATGGAAGAAGTGCTTTTTGGGGGGTTAGACTAAAACCTAGATATCTTGAGCATACAAACCCAGATTTTGAATCTGTGAAATGCACGACAAAGCTGAGACCGTGGGGTACACAATGAACTTATAATCATTTGCATTTTTTTTCTTCTGATATCAATGTTTTTTATTATTATTTCAGGAGTGGGAAAATAGAGGTGACCAAATTTTTTATCAACAGGATCATAAATGCAATAGGTTGCTCTTGATTATCTTGATCTTTCTACAGAAGGACACTAATGATATTTCTTCTAAAGTAAAGGAGAAAATAAAAAAATCCATTGGATATCAAGGCTAATTAAGACAAGTGTCATTCCTATAACATTCCTTATCGTTCAAAAGGTGGCTCTAATATGGTCATCCCACTTGAATTCCTCGTATTTCCTCAACATGTTTGAAAAAAAATTGGTGATCTCAACAAAATTAGGGATAAACCATCTAATGAAATTGATCTTTACAAAGAAATATTGCACTGCCTTCTTGTTTTAACAAAGAGAGATATTCTGAATAGCTTCAATCCCAGCGGGGTCAATCTTCACACCATCATTTGACACCAAACTGCTTAATAAATTTCCTTCATCAACTCTGAACACTGATTTCTTAAGGTTTAGGGATATTCCATATGTTCTGCATATATCAAAAACTTGTCTGAGGTGACATATATGATCCTTCCTATCCTTTGAGAAAACAATCAAGTCATCTTGATAAATCTCTATAATCTTCCCAATCATATCTCTGAAGGAATACTCCATTTCTCTTTGAAATTTGGATCAAACATTCATTAGCCCAAATGGAATCCTTAGGTATTCGTATGTTCCTCGTGGTGTAGTGAATGCAATTTTACTTCAATCCTCTTATTTAGCCAAAATCTAACTATATCCCAAGAATCCATCAAGCATAGATAACATACCTACACCTATCACCCTTTGCAATAATTTTTTTGTATTCAATAAAAGGTAGTTGTCTTTCAGGGACAACTAGTTGAGATTCCTAAAATCAATGCACAACTTGATCTCACTGATTTTCTTTCTAACCACCACCAAGTTTTCTAGCCAAGAGGAATGTTTGGTTGGGGCAATGATTTTGGCAGCAAGTATTCAAAAACACAGGTATTCCAATAGAGGATAAACATATTCAATAACCACTCACATAACCAGATCAAAGATCAACACACCAATTTTTTTACATGGTAAAACTTATGTGGGGAAATATCCACGACCCCAACCAACATGGCCACTTGGAGCAATTTATTAATGCAAAAGAAAATATTACAAAGAGATTTAAAAGAGAGTTTATCGCAATCAATCATCGAAAAATGACCCTACATTCTCTTTAAATAGAGATCATGGATCAATCAGGTGTTAAGGCATGGATCAATGTAGATGTTAAGATCAAGGAGAATATGAGCCGCCAGATCCCTCTATGTCAGGAACATATCATGATCACCATATTTCCTAACTACAAATGCATACTAAAGAAACACACTAAGAAACACACTTTAACCTAACAACGCATTAGACCAAATTGATTTGAACTAACTCACAAGTGTCTAAATATCCTAATAGTGAACATATTCTCCACCTCCTTTTGGATAAAAGGAATAATTTTGGTATTGATAGTCCTCAACTTTTGTCTAAAGGGTTTGGAATTTTCCTTGAGAGGAATATTATGTTGAATGATATCTCTGTTCTATGACTTTAGATCATCATAAGACTAATTAAAAACATCCTTGTACTCCCTCACTAATCATTCAATTTCCATCCTTTTATCCATTAATTCCCCTTTCCTACTTTGATGAGCTTTGGACTATCATCATCACCAATGTTGATTTCCACATAATCTTCTAGTTTGTCTCTCTTGACTTCTTGTTTACATCCATCATGTATGTCAGAGAGTTGTTCTAAAGGAACTAAACCTTGAGGGCGCCTATTGATTCAAGTAATTTTTTACATTTCCAAAACTTCAATCAAGCCACCCCAATCAAATTTGTTTCCAACAAATTCTCCTTCACGAGCTAGGAAACATTCCACTTTCTTATCATCACCAAAAACCTGCCAGTAATTATAGTTGTTTGGCATTGAAGGTATGTATAGAATATCCATCTTAATTTCACCAAATGTGGTGATGTCAATTGAGTGGTTTGAAGAAACATTAATTGCTAAGGCATCTGCCAAGTCATTATTTTCTCTATGGATGACATTGAGGGAAAAAACTTTAAAATGGTTGATGAGATTTAGTAAAACCATCTTATATATTTTCAACCTTTCACTCTTAGTGGAATACTTGTCTTGGAATTGGTAAATTGTAAGCTCAAAATCTCCAAATACTTCCAAGAATTTAATGCCCATTTCTTTGGCTAATTCAAGGCTAAGGAGAAAAACTTCATACTCAACAATGTTGTCAGTGGCCTCAAATTCAAACCTAAATGAGAAACTCAAAGCCTCTTTCACGGGGAGATGAAAACAATTCCGACACCATTTCTTGATTGGGATTTTTCTCCATCAAAATACATGGTCCAAATTTCATCCTTCATACCCTTATCTTCTGCTTTATCAAGCTCGGGTGATAAGGAGTGGAAAAGAATAATGTAATTGCCCATGTAATCATCCATAGTGCATACAAATTTATTTATGGGTTCAATAGGGTCCTCTACATGATATCTTTTGAATTTTTCCCTATACAAGGTCATGAATATGCCTTCTTGAGTCAGAATGGTGGCATATGAGAAATCCATTTGCAAAGAGCCACATATAATCAAAATGTTAATGGAAAAAAAATCCATCAAGATTGCAATGTTAAGATACACAGCCAAATGAACCACCAAGTTTTTAATTATGCCAAAAACCTTTAGCTTTATGGGATCCATGGCATAGACATTCCTATATGGTCGAGTGGTTTTAAGACCCAATTGCTCCATTATCTTCTAAGGCATGATGTTTGCAAAGGCACTTGAATCCAACATACAATTGTGCAAAAACAAATCATAAATGTGTTAAAAAATGTAAAAGGGTCCATTCTTACCATTCGAGCACCCTCTGTCCATGGTTTGGAGGATAATAGGGACATATTTAATGGAGTATTTTTTTTCCTCATCCAATCCCAAGGCTTCCTTGACTTTCTTTCTCTCTAATGGAATCTTGAAAAATTCCATGAAATTGATAGAGATATAGGAGTTGTTGAAGTAAGCAACTAAGTCAATATTGATATTGTCACTAGTGGATTTCGACATATCAAAATTTGAGTCGTCACTTCGGATCTTATTTACTCAAGTTGGTTGCTTCACTATCTAGGGTTGTGGGTCAGGGGTATTCTATGGCTGAGGGCTATGAACACTTGGTTGGGTTGGAGGTTTCTGGGGTTAAGGTTGAACTAGTTTACTTCTTTTTCATTAAGTGTTCCAATCCCTTTCTCAAATTTTTCTATTTATCTCTTGTTGAGTGGGTTTAGGGGTTAAGGCTCTATAATTAGTGGCTTGGTCAATGTATTTTACCCCTTTAATTTTTTTATTGGTAGGATCAAATATTGTATTGATCATATCATGAACTTCACTGACATAATTTATCGAATTCCCCATCCCAACATCATACATCTCATCTTCCAACCTAGTAACTTATTGCTTATGTGGCAAGTTACATGGATTACACCAAGTCAAGGGCTCTTCTTCTACCATATTGTTGGTTTCTAAGGGATTAGGAGCCTTCTGATCTTGGTCATTCTGGGGTTTCTTAGGTCTATCCTAACCACCTCGCCCTCTTGTTGAAACCTATTCTGGTGGGGATACCTCTCTAGGTGGACTATATTATTCTACATAGCTTGGTTATGTTGTTGGAGGGTCTCAGTCTATCTGGAAAATTTATCCTCCATTATTTTCATGGCATCATCTAGGAAGGTTAACATCTCATTCTCAAAACTAGTTGTGTTGACAATATTCTTCTTAGGCTCAACCTTAGTCCTGGAGGAACTACCGTGGTTGGGTTTTCTGGAGGCATGCAAATTTCTATGAACCTTGATGGTAGACTTTTAGGCATCTACAAGGGTATGGAGATCTTGTTGTCTTAGGTGAAATTCCATATCCCCTTCAAATGAATCAAGGTAGTAGATGAGAATGGCATGCTTTGGGGGCTTGATACTCTAATTCAACTTCTAGAAAATTTGGGTGAAACTATTGTTAAATTCTCCCATGGTTTCATTCTCATTATTCTCAGTTGTAGTCATCCTAGCCAAGAGATATATGGTGTCATTATTCTCACCCCATATATCAAGAAAGGAATTTTGTAGCTCATTCACATTACTAATGTTATTTGTAAGCAAATCTATGAACAAATATGAGGTACATTCTTCTAAGGATATGGAAAATAATCACATATTGACATCCTCATGTATTGCACCATACTTGATAGTTAGGGTTTTGAACTTTTTCCAATGATCAATCATTGACACAACATTGTTTCCTTGAAAACTTGGAAATTTCTCAATGGCCTTCTCAGGAATATCATGGGGATAGCATTAAATGTTGGTAAATTTGAAAGGCCTATTTATCTCATCAAGCCAATCACTGATGATTACTTTAGTTGGTTGAACACTAGCACCCTCAAAAAGGTATCAAATATCCTCAACAACGAGAGAGTCTAGGCAGTCTTGAAAATGGGATCTTCCTTGACCTTGCAAATTCAATGGTGAAGGTACTTCTCAGGTTCTTGGATCAAAGGAATGATGCCTAGGGGTATTGAAAATGGGAGCTTCCTTGACCTTACAAATTCAACCGTGAAGGTACTTCTCAGGTTCTTGGATCAAAGGAAGGGTGCCTTGAGATGAATCCCTGGTGAATTATCTCTTTGGCATGATTTCATGATGTGGAGTTGTCAAATGAGTTTATCCAAAAATCATCAAAATAAATCCAAAGATCTTAACTCATGGAATCAACGTTGTCCTCAACAACGATGCCAAAAAAAATTTGCTCAAACTCACACACAAGGAAATTCCCACCCTATGAGGGGCATCTTGGGGCAACAAAACAAGCAAGCTTCCCATTGTCACCTTAGTGGCCATTATTCTACTCTTCTAGGCTAGGGTATCTAACCTAAGGAGGGATTTCCTATATGTCCAACTAATTCATATCGTTGCAAGTAAGACGAGTATGGGCAAGGAATTGGTTGACTTTAGTTTGACTTCTCCAAGTGATTGGCTTCAAGGTGAACTAGAGAAAATAATGTTGTAATACTGAGAGGGGGCGGTGAATCAATATGAGCACTTTATACCACTTTTAACCATAATATATATTCTTTCATTTTAACAACAATGTTCAACAGTATATCATCGATGTAACATCTATGAATGCATCCAATATATATCATAAGCATGTAAACATAGGCATAATCACATCAACATCACATCAAGAAGACAATACACCAGTATTTACGTGGGAACCCAAATGGGAGAAAACCATGGAATGATTTCTTATATATATCAAGAATTCATTCACAGGAAGCAACAACTTCCAAATTCTCCAGCTGCAACTGGAAGGAGGCTACAACCCCCTATTCTCAGGCTCCAACTTGAAGGAAGCTACAAATCCCCGAATTATCTGGCTCCAACGAGGAGGATAAAACCCCATGGGTTCTTTGAATCCAACCGAAAGGTGGCTAAAACCACCTAGTTCTTAGGCTCCAACCTGAAGGAAGCTCCAATTCCTTGATTCTTCATCTCCAACCAGAAGGAGGATACAACCACCTTTCCTTTCCCTGTCTAACCACCATGGAATATAAGTACCAAATGTGAACAACCTATCAATGTCATTGAATAAACCATTGCCACTGTCACTCTGTCACTATCAACCTGTACCAACAAACTGCCACAACCTGTACCAAAAATCCTCAAAAATTTTCCACAAATACGCGACCTATCTACTCTATAGCACGCAAGTATCTGCATCCTTCTTAACTACAACTCGCAGAAGCCCGCATCTATCCTCACTGCAACTTGTGGACTACCAAAAACTCACCCGATTTCACTGTCACTATCATTGTCACATCAACCTGTCCAACCAATCACTGTCACATACATGAAACCAAATCCACTCTCATCCACATGCAACTCATGCCAAGATCACCAAGAGAATATCTCAAACCATATTCTCAACATCACCAACACATGCATCTACCAAGCATGCACCAAGATCACCACATACCATCATAAGATATGTGTCTCTACCATGTACAAAACCATTAAGATGTACCATACCAAGCATCAACCATATACCATAACCAATACCACAACAAGTGCATCAACCATGCACCAACACCTGTACCAAACCGTGCATCAACCATGCACCAACACATGTACCAAACCTTGCATCAACCATGCACCTCAACTTGTACCATAAACATCTCAAACCACGTGCCTCAAGAATGTACCAACATCACTCATGATATGCCCCAATCATGGCATACACCATGTACCTCAAGTATGTGACAACAACCATAAACCATGTACCATACTAAAACAAATACCAATCAGCCAAGAATGTACCACTAACAATGTATCATATGATCACCAAGATGTACCATATCACATACTATCATCACCATGTATGTACCATAACACCATAACCATAACCTTTAAAACTCACCTATGATCATGTAGCTGACCTGTTGTATTGTAAACTGACCAGTAACTCTTCCACATTCCTCAACAACCTGGTACCAAGATCTGTACACAACCTTTCACAAGTCTTTTCACATATACACAACTTGCTCTTCTACAACTTGCATATATTTTTTCTTTCCTCTATTGCAGCCCTCATACATCTATGCCCTGCTGACCTGCAACTCGTAGATACCTCAGAAACTAGGGTTACTCAATATTGTTGCAACCCCAAGATTTTCACCATTGACCTTCCTTCATAACCTCAAAAAAATTCTATCACAAACTTGCCAAAAGATCACAATACTAGACCATAACAAACACAAGATATATATTCAATTGTAAGTGTGTGAGTGTCCTTATGAGAGACTCCTTGAGGTGTTTATATACTTTTCATAGTAACCTCTCTCCTTACTTTAGGGCTTTCTTGTTGCAACCACTTTACCCTTTGACCATTTCTTGTGACCAACTAGGGGCATCTTGTCCACTCTTCAAGGCTTCCAACTTTACAAGGCTATATCTCCCCAATCGTGAGGAACCACGTGGTGTTCCACATATCATGGGAAACAACACAATGTTTACTATCCATCTATGATAGTATTACCTGCAATATCAATGTCCTTCATGTCCATATTCCTCAATCAACTTTGGGTCCCATAACCACACCTCCGGGGCTACATGTAGACTACATCAAATGTACCAACTAAATCATCATCAATATCGATCATACAAATGTCAATCAACTATCCAACATCTCTGGACCTCTCCAAGGGTCGACATCAATATACAAGGGTTGAAATCAATCTCCAAGATCACTCTCCAAGGGTTGAAATCAATGACAACCAACTGTTCAAACCAACTATCCAACAAACAAAGGACAAATAATGCTTGCAAGGAACATCCAATAGCATGGAAAGTATGATACTCAAGTTCTAATGATAAGTGCAATATTCAATTGATTTCACAATAGCTAGGACATTGCAAATCTCAACCACTTATCATAATACAACATACATTTGCGATGAATATAACAACAAAAACAACGTTAAACTATCATAGCATTCATGTCCTACTTGTTGGTTGTGGAGCATGATTATCTTCCTGATTGAGAGGTCCTTGCTTTTAGCCGTGTTTATACCCCATGAAGTATTTACACCTCAGAAGTATGTACACTCTTCCACGCGGGGGAGTGCAGAGGGGGGGTACCCCCTCTGCGGGGTCTATTGTAATTTCATTGTAAATCTGGACCGTTCATTATAAGGTCGCGGATCTAACGGTAGAGATTATGTTAGGGTTTCTTTCCCTAGAAGGCAACCCTCTTTTATGAGGGAAATGTATTGCGGCTATGGTTGATGGTGAATATTGTATTTTGAGAGAGGAGACTGTGAGAGAAAGAAGAGGAAGTTACAGTGGGTTTTGCTGTAGGTTGTATCGCTTCATTTGTTGGATAATAATAAAGGAAGGACCTGGAAATTTCTCTGGTGGACGTATCCCACACTGGATGAACCACGTAGATCTGTGTCTCTCTTGTATTGTGTATCTTATGTGTTTTGTTTTCGCATTTGTTTTATTGTATTGCTCTGCGGTCCTGTTTTTCTAACAACTGGTATCAGAGCGAAAGGAAACTCATAGGAAAAGAGGGTTCCGGGTTCGAGTGGGAGAAATATCGGAAGATGGAAAGTTTAGGGTTGAGAAATTTAACAACCAAAACTACCAGTTATGGAAGATGTAGATGGAATATTATTTATATCAGAAGGATCTATTCCTACCATTGGGTGGAGTAGCAAAGAAGTTGACAGCCATAAAGGACAAAGAATGGGAGATTCTTGACAGAAAGGCTCTAGGAACGATACGGCTGAGCCTGGCAGCGTTGGTGGCTTTCAATATTTCCAAAGAAAAGACAACGAAGGGTTTGATGGACGCATTGGCCAAATTGTATGAAAAACCCTCGACATCCAATAAGGTATTTCTAATGAAGAGATTATTTAATATGAAGATGTTAGAAGGTGGGTCTGTTGCAGATTATTTAAATGAATTTAATACGGTTACTAATCAACTAAGTTCTATAAAAGTGGACTTTGATTATAAGGTCAGGGCTCTTCTAATCTCGTGCTCATTGCTAGAAATATGGAATAGCTTGGTCATGGTTGTAAGTAACTCTGTCTCTGGTTCAAATACTTTAAAATTTGATGATGTTTTTGGTGTTATCCTTAGTGAGGAAATGCGATGGAAAAGCGCAGGTGAGACATCAGGTAATGCGTTGAACATGGAGAATAGGGGAAGACAAAAGGATAGAGGAAAGGCTCAGGGAACCGCAAAAATTCTAGGAAGGGCAGATCCAAATCCAGACTTGGAAAGATAGAGTGCTGGAATTGTGGGAAGAAAGGATATCTGAAGAAAGACTACAGAGCTCCAAAGAAACAAAGAGATGGACAACAGGAGAGAAATCAGGAATCAAATGTAACAGGTGATGTGTTACAAGATACTTTGATTCTTTCTGTAGATAATATTTTTGAGTCTTGGGTAATAGATTCAGGAGCTTCATTTCATGCCACACCCCATAGGAAACATTTTCTAGATTATGTTCAAGGTGATTTTGGATAGGTTCATTTGGGTGATGATTCACCATGCAAAATTGTTGGAATGGGAAAGGTAAAAATAAAGCAACGAAATGGAAACCATTAGTTGTTGAAAGAGGTAAGACATGTTCCAGATTTAAGGAAAAATTTAATTTCAACAGGGCAGTTGGCAAGTGAAGGTTGTATATCCATATTTACAGATAAGACATGGAAGGTCATCAAAGGATCATTGGTGATAGCGAAAGGAGAGAAGGTAGGTACATTGTATTTATGTACTGGTAACATTGACTCCTCTATCTCTTTAGCTTCTACGGGAGTGGATACAGCACTATGGCATCATAGGATGGGACACATGAGTGAGAAGGGTATGCAGATACTTCACAAAAGAAATTTGCTGCCAGATCTTAAACAAATTGATTTGGACTTATGTGAGCATTGTGTTTATGGAAAACAAAAGAGAGTCAAATTTCTCAAAGTCGGAAAAGAAAAGAAGAATGAAAGGTTAGAGCTTGTGCATACAGATATATGGGGACCAACTCAGGTATCATCTCTTGGTGGCTCTAATTATTATGTTACTTTTATTGATGATGCAACTAGAAAAACTTGGGTTTATTGCATTCGACAAAAATCTGATGTTTTTGATACTTTTAAGAAATGGAAAGCTTTG